>VMKM01003465.1:0-36152 GCA_008360985.2 Macquaria ambigua | reverse complement strand
GTGAGCTAAATCACTGAAATCACTGAAATCATTTAAAGGTGGGTCATATTTGGTTGTGTGCTGGTTAATAGCATTTGCCAGCAGTATATCCCTCATATCCCTGTGTACTGGTCCTCTTTTTTGCTGTTTGCTTTTTATCTGTGTTTGGCAGATGTTGTGATGATTTTCCAGGCTGTTTACCTTCACATTCATATTTTGACCAGTGCACCTGCAGTACACAGTTGATTGGAGCTCTTTGCAGCTCAGTTAGCTAGCTGACATAACACACTGTTTTTTTACAGCTGACAAATGCTGCTAATTTCCATTCAAAGTTCCATTCAAGACCCTCCTTTGTAGCAGAGGTTTTAAGTATGAATGTTATTTTTTTATTCAAGTTTTCTTTTAAGTCAGTATGCAAAGGCAAAGCATAGATCACTTAAGAAAAGTGCATCAAGTTAAATGATGAATATGAAATCTTTTATTTATAAGCTGGTGCAGGATTTTACTCGACACTGGCTGGTTCTGCAGCCTGACACTGACAGACAGGTGATGTGCTGCATACTGAGATAAGCATCAGTCAAACACACCAACACTCTCAGCCAAACCCCAGAAAATCAATATCATCACCTTTTTGGAAATGATAAGAATAATCCACAGATGGATCGACAGGAGCTTCAGGGGAGCATTTAGCCATCTGTTTGTGTGTGCGTATTTGTGTGTGTGTGTGTGTTCTGTGGGTGAAGAGTCGTGCCAGCTCGTCCGGTCCTGCCGGTGACCTTGCCTGGAGCTCGGCTAACCTCTACTCACCTTCGTCCTGCTGAGTCACGGTTCTCATCCAGACAATGGCCTGTGGACTGTTTTGGTAGCCAGATGGCCGCTGCTGCTCCGGGGCCTCATTTATAAAAAATGTACTTTCATTTGACCTTTTAGTTTTAGTTTTCCAACCAAAAGCCCATTTTGTGATTAAATTAAGTTGCTGACAAGAAGCAGAAGAGTTTCAGCAACTCGGTGATGGCCAAGAAATTTGCTATTTTATTTGGATTTCTGCTGACATTTTAGGAGTTCCATGTGTGGTCGTTGGATCTTTCTATGAAGTTCTATTTTATTATTATTGGCTTTGTTTGATAGTGACAGGTGAAGAGGTAGACAGGAAACAGAGAGAGAGAGAGGGGTATGACATGCAACAAAGGCCACTGCCTGGAATCGCACTCTGAATTATGTCCTTTATTAACTTACACAAGAATAGTAGACCTGGATGAAAATAATTTCTATGCACTCCGATCTCCTACCAACAAGGTTTTGTGGCAACATAAAAACGGCATGCCACTTCCGCCTTTGCTACTTAGAGTGGACAGTAATTATTTATATGAAAGCAAGAGGCCCCTTGTCAGAAAAAAACTAAACAATAATATGTAGTTTTAAGCATTTCCCTGGTGAGGATGGTCTCCTGCTACATCTCTGCATCCAAGATCCTGCAATAAATTTGAGTGTACAAGACCCTTTAACGAGTCTACAACTTGAAAAAACAATTTCATAGACCTTCAATCCATAACCATTGTCAGTCCGATGTCACTGTGACAAAAAGAACATTGATTATGCTGCTATTTTAAACCTCAGCCCCTTTAGATAGGACCCCTCAAATCCATCAGGATTTATTTCAAAGACGTACTACAGAGTCCCCCAGGTTAATGAATTATACCATCAATATAATTAATGAAAGACCAGTTGTTTTCCTCGTGATGAATATGTTGAATCTTCAGGCTGTGACAGAAGAGGCAGTTAGTGCAGGCTTTGAATCTGTAGCTTCAGAGTCATAATTCAGTCTGGGTGGTGACAAGAACAGACCCTCCCCTGACTTAACTCCCCTTTTCATTTCCCAACGAACCAATCAAAAGTTCCACCTGCGCTCTTGGGAAAACAGTCGTAAATTGTGTCTGTTTTCTGTCCGACGCATCAGAGCGAATGCATATCGAGAGATGAGCTTCTTAAATCTCCGCCCACTGAATCAAACTGTGTACACACTAACAGATGAAATGCATTTGACAGGCCGCCTCTGTCACCTGACAGGTAGCAGCACCTCATCTTGTCTCTCATCATAATTCAAATAAATGACATCATTACCTCGGGACCGCCACAGCTACAGTCATTACAGTATCACCCAGAGAGTACAAGGCAACATCATGTGACAGCAGCTGAACAATGATGTATTGCAGCCTCTCGGCCCTGGGTGGTTTAATATAAAATCTCTGCATAAATAACATAAAAGTCGATAGAATTTGGGTGTATATATTCTCAATAGCACCCGAAAATGTCGCAGCAGGGCTTTTACCACGTCAGACACTGATAAATCAGAATGTCTTCCACCAAGCAGCAGGGCTAAACAGAAGCATGTAAAAAAAAAAAAAAAGCTGCTGGTCATCCACAGACAGACTCAAACTAGTGAGAGAATGATACCAGCAGGATTAAAACAGAGGAAACAAGCACTCTGTTTTTTTGTTTCATCTGTTCACTGTAACACACTCTGAGTCAGACCTGTCTGTTAAAAGCTAGAGATCGATGATAAAAAGACGAAGATGCCTTTCTAATGTCTCTGGCCCTGACAGCTCATCTGCTTTGGCTAATGACAGAGGGACACACACACACACACACACACACACACACACACACACACACAAAGCTCCTCTACTGAAATTGCTTCAGTGAGATAATACTCAATACTCAATACTCAGATAATACACAAAATTGCTTTCTGTCGCTAAAAGCATCAATGAAAAAGGGTAAAGGGGGTGACTTACTATACAAAATATACATTGCTGATTAATTTTCCCATGAAATCATTGCAAATGCAAACCTTACTTCATAATTCAATTATTTTTCAATAACTGATTAATCATTTAAGTCATTTTTCAAGGAAAAAGGCCAAAGATTGGTGTGGTTCTCTCGTGAGCCCATGGGGCACAATTTCCTTGGCAAAATGTTACCTCAAATCAGCCAGGCAGCCGGGCTTTCAAGGAGATACACCAATCACAGCTTGAGGAGCACAGCCTGTCCAGCTCCTCTCTCAGGCTGGTCTTGAGAGTAGGGAGATAATGTCTGTGACTGGGCACAGATGTGAGGGCAGGCTGAGGAGCTACAGGGCTCCAACCATTACAGAGAGGGAAAAGTGGGGCAAGATCTTGTCCTCCAATCCAGACAACGGCAGCAGAGCTGGTGAGCTCCTCTCCTAGCTGCGTATCGTAGTGATAATAGTAATATTGTTACCTAACATTAGTAACGATTGTGTTTCCCGGTATGTCAACTGCAAAGCGTCGGCAAGAAGGAGAGGTGAATGAGGACAGAAACGTCCCAAAGAAGTCCCATTCACCTTGTCTCACTACACCATCAATGGAAATGTTCAGTTTAACGTGAATTATAACATCTTTATGTTGCTATGGATGCAGTTCCAACCGTAGAATCTAACAGACTATTTATTTTTTACATTTTTTAACTTTTTTGATTTTTAAATCAATATTTTGTGTCAAATTATTGATTTCTTTAGTTAGTAGCCGTGTAATAAGTGAGATAATGTGCAGCGAGCGGGTCATTATTGTGGAAATAAACCCATTCTCAATAAACTCGTTCAACTTTACACAAAACTTTGAATTTAGTTGTGCGTTAGGCCAGCTCTAGGAATCTTCTGCCCAAGTCTTTCACAGCAGTGAACAGACACAATAGAGATAACAGCTGACAACTCTATTCTTAGCTCAACTGATGTGACAGGCAGATTGACGGATAAATGTCATAATTGTGCATTAGTCTCTTGACAGACGTCCATGTTATTGAGTTGAACAGCTGATTGATGACCATGTGGGATTTGTGTCTTTGCTTTATTTATTTGCCCTATATGAACTGTTTACAGTAGCACTGTACGGGCACACTATATTGCAGTTTTATTATACTTTCTGCTGAATGAATTCAATAACTTCTCCCATCCTATTTTCGAAAAGGTCATGACACTACATCATTAGATCCAGATTGCTTGGGTTTCGAAGCTTGAATATGAGTAGGAAAAACAGAAATGGACCAAAGGTTAACTTTTCAAATATCATCCCATATAAATTACTCACTCTATCAACTGTAACAGCTTCAACAGTTTGCCTGAAAACATCCTTCAGCATACAGTATCAATACCTCATTGAGCACCGTAGATACAGCATTGTATAGCCTAAATCTGTGTGGGTTTGGGGCTGAGTGCAACATACAGGGCAGGGAAATCAATACTAACTGAAATGGACTAACATATTATCATTTTGGTCTTATATATAAACATATATATCCTTTAAATGGTCATTTATTGCTGATCAGTGGCTTCTAAAAGAACCAATAACGACACCAAAAGACTAGATTACATTTTTATCTCTGTTAACGTTAGGTTTGCCAACTCAGTGCACTGACTGATCATCTGGACAAATAGTGGGTGTCCTTGGTGAAACAGCGTTACCTTCACTGGAGGCAAAAATTGAAGTCCAGAACACAATTGCAGACCATCAGATGCTGCTTAAACAAAAGCCACATCTCCAGTCTTTCAGAATCAATTGATGGTTGCCGACCTACAACTGTAATCTCCAAGCTGCTGGATGAAGACCTGGGAATATAACCTCTGGAAATGACTTACACTCATAGAACTCTCTCCCTGGAATAACTGACATTTTGATCCAAAAATCATTACTGTAACAAAATGAAATAGTAATAAATACAGACAAAAATTCCACACACAAACTAAGTCAAAGAACTTGGATCCTGTGTGCCTGCCATTACCACTCACATTATATGAATTGGACAGATACCATTGACTTTAATTGGAAAATAATGAGTGCTTTACCTTGGCTCGAGGCCAGCTGCCTCACTGCGGTAGCATGGCTACGCTTGCCAGATACATATCAAAATTAATTTTGCTGGAGAGAAATGCTTATCATTTAAATTACCCTGCCTGTCAGAGTAGTGATTTGTCACATCAAAAGATGTGCTGAGAAAGAAATTCTGCATTATCCAGTGAAACTATTAATGTTTGGTTAGGGTCTTCAGTGGGACATGATAAAGAGACGAAAAATAAATAATTAGCTGTGATTAATTAGGTGGTGAATGGTGTGAATAAATACACACACACAGTTTTTTTTTTTGTTAATAATAATGTCCTCAGGTGGGTTGGCTGTTATAAAACCTCCTCCAGTTAACAAGAATGAATGTGTCTCAATTAGTGGGAGTCCTCGTCCCTGTTTACGTCTGTCTGATCCAGACTCCTTCATTTTTAGGACACCAGAAAAAGATAACAGCATTGGTTGTTTGTTTACGTCCTTAACACAACCTATGTTTATGTTTTTCTGAGCAAACTCTTATCGTCGCATGAATAATGACACGCAATGTCACGATACCTCCACCTGTGAGATGTAACGCTGCAAAACCTTTTAAGGAGGATTCGGTGTGGATGATTGGGCGTACGATGCTGTGACTTTGATACTGGACACCACAGTTGCTGTCCTGTTTCCTACCAACAGGCGCAGTACTGACACGTTTGACAAAATCATTTTAACATCCACTTACAAGCTTTTCCCAGATCTCACGGTCGTCATCAGCAAATGGAGTTTGAACGAAGCTCAGGTGTCATGTAGTTGACTCAGTTTTCAACACGTGACAACTGTAGTATCGAACTTTGGTCATGTGAAAACGGGGTTACGCTAAAATAATTTGGACAAACTACTATTCCCAACGTCAAGAAAGAACTTCCATGCTCAAGCACCGACTGGTTCATTCTTTTTGCAGTGGCAGTTTGCTGTTGTCTGCAGTCTTTGCAATGCGTTCAAGTGCAACTTTTCACATGGTGTGAGCCGATGCATCCCTCAATCTTTGTTCACACTAGTTCTTTAAAGTTGGCTTGGTCGTCAGTAGATTCTTTGGATCAAACCAAGAGTCTGCTGGGAAATATGGTGGCTTTATCATGAAGTTAATGTCCACCTCTCAGTATTTTGTTGAAACTCTGAGAGGCATTCTGTAGAGTGGTGGTTCCCAACTTTTTACATACTACATATTACGTACATATTTCTATGAGCTGTGCGCATTTAAAGCAAAGAGTGATTTTTACCTTCTCAGATCGTTTCATTTTAATATGTTTAGAGGCCTGAAGAGGTAAAACTACCTATTTTACAAGAAAATAGCAAAGATAAAAGAAATGTGATTCTTTATCTAGACCCCAGGTTAGGAACCATTGCAGTAGAGGGTATTACCCTTCTACCTTGGTTAGCCTTGTTTCTAAGGTTTCAGAGTTTCACCTTTTTGTCTTTTATTTCTCGATACGAAGGCTAACCTTCTTGTTGACAGGATTGCTCACTCTGAGGAAAGCCACCAAATCTGTCAGGTGAGTGAATTTGTGTTTGTGTTTGTTAAACAGAAAAAAAGTTAGTGTCAGTATGTGTAAGCCAGATAAGTATTTTCCAACATGTAGATGAACATATAAAGTCCTTGAATCCCTGTTACTTCAGAAGAATTCACCACATGAGCACGAAGCATTAAGAGTTTGCTGGAAAAAAAAAGGGTCAGTGAATCTATAAGACCAAATCAGAGCATTCAGACCTTTAGTCTTTTCATTGCTGAACAGTTTGAACATGAAACCATGTGACAATTTTGTAAACTAATAATATCTCTAGCCTCAGTCAAACAGATTCCAAAAACTATCCCCAGAGTTGAAATGGCTGCCCCTTTCAACCTTGGAGCACATTTGTTTCTGTGAGTGCACACAATATTGTTCCCAAATTCACCCTCCTCTGAGTGACAATCCGTTGGATACATTCCAATACGAGTGATTTTCACAATGTGTCCTGGCCCCCCTGGGAAATTTCACTTTCAGCACCCACCAATTCCCTCCTCTCCCTGAGTAAAATGGGTTTCCGGCGATTGCAGGAGAGAAAATTGCTCAGTCTGTGCTGAGAGACATTTGCTGTAAATGCAGTTATCGACTTGATAGGACCCCTGTGATTATTGTGAAGTGGAATTACCCTGTTTTATCACAGAATGCACCTTCTGCCATTTGACAACGTCTTCCATTAGGTTTTGCATCGAGCTGATGCAGTGATTAGGGACAAATGGTCAGGTTCCATTTTCACCACCTGTGAGACAGAACACCCATACTAATATCAAATGAATGGATAATTCCCCTCGCACTAACTCTGAATACATTTGCATGCATCTTGAGTGCCTTCAGCAAGTGGATTTGCTGAAGTCGGGGTAACTTTTGATCCTCCCCACAGGCCCTAATGGTGCTTGAAATGATCAAACAAAAACTGTCTTAAATGAGAGCTCATTCATTGTAAGAGAGAAATTACTCCTAATTTGATTTTGGGATTATGCATCTCTACTCAAAATCACAGAAGTGACAGATATTTTGTCCTAAAACATGCGTGTATGTAACATGTTTCCTTATTGGATGTCACTGTCTTATCTACAGTTTTTTATCCATTAAAATGTCCCTCTAGTAATACAAAAGCTACAGCAGCTTGTTTCTTTACACAACAGACACAACACTTTGGGCCTGAGCAGAGTACATCACAGTTGGATTCATCCGGGTCTGGAAACTAAGCCAAGGTGCTTTCACGTGCTGGCATGAAGCTCCAGCAACACCAACTATCATGTTAGACATTCAAATCTGGTAAACAACAAGAATCAAACATGGCTTCATTGTAGAATAATGTGGATTAAGTAGGCTCTTCCATTTTAAATACTGTTGATTATCAGGCAGCTATTAAGCCTTAGAAGTCATAGGTTCCCATGGCACATGAATGCACCACAGCACTAGTCAGAAAGCAGGCTGCAGTAGACTCTCTTCAAAGTCATAGTCATTCTTTTATGCGTTTATGCTTTAAAGGGTTGGTTCACCCAAACAAAAACATTTTATATCTTACTCTTTGTCTGAAGAAAACCATGAAAATGTATTATTTGTAAAATTTCCCAAAGCCAAGAAGTTTTTTTAGAGTATGGGACAGGCCGGTGGTTTCAGACAAGTAGGCACTAATAAGCTATTAGGTGAAAACTATTAGGTGAAAACATATAACATATTTGTTATATAAAAGTTATACAAGAACATACATAACAGCACCTTGTTTCTTTATGTGTCAGTATATTTCGTGGACTTCTGTTTTAATTTGATGGTCATCACATTTTCTGCACTCTGCCTTTGCATAAGAAATACAATTTGTATGTCTAAATGTCATTGTCACCTATTCCTTACTTCCACCTATTCCAACCCTACATCTACAGCATCTACTATTATAAAAAAAACAATACGGATCATTCTTGGTTAATCTAAAACTAAACTACTAAACTACTACTAAACCAAGAATGTGTGGCTTCTGCATCTCCATCATTGAGCGTGGTGTTTCCCTAACAAGTAGACTTAACTGCATAATGTTTCCTTGAGGCAACAAATGGAAGTGAGAGTCAAAAAGACTTTCTGTTGCCTCAAGGCAGCGCAACTTTCAATGGCGGCCATCTTGGTCGGCCTGGTGTCTAGTTCCCATACTACGCCCAAGTCCTCCACAGGTGACATATGGAAATGTAATTCCTAACGTAGAGGTTTCTAACTTTGGGAGCTGTTTCATTGCTCTAATTGTTTTAGCTGGTGCATTAATTGAACAGTCCATACAGTTGATTTTAGCATTTCACATTAGTAGAGAACCTCACGTCTTCTATATTAATGCTGTATGTGTCAGAAAGGTCCGCTGTCCGATTTCCCTGTGACCCTGCAGAAGGGTCAGAGCAAGACACTATCTTAACAAGGTCCAGAGGTGTTTTATGTCCTACTTGATGTATTGAGCGCTATTGAACAGAAGCAAGTCAGGAACAAACCAAAACACAGAGCATCCAGAGGACTTGGGCGTAGTATGTGGGCTGTATTCAATAAATTCACCTCTGTCAATCATTTGTCTACAGAGATTTAACGAAAAGTACCAGCTGTATCAGGCTGATCCAGTCCACAACACAGAAAATCATTTAATATAAAAATAATTAACTTTGGACAACAAAAAGAGTGAAATGAAAAACAGGATAAAAGCAAGACAGGAATTAACAGTTAAAAACAAAATGAGCTAAAATCAAGGTAAGCTTTGCTATTAGAATGAAGTTAATTAATGATATTACATAAAACGCAAAATTACTGCGTTGGAAATCCACTCCTGCCATTCATTCAGTCTGTATGTAATCCTGCTGCTTCTCAGATATTGTTCTCACCCATTCTGCTGTATTGACTCTGTCCTCTGAAGCTCAGCACTGAGTGTTTTTTGAGCCGTTTCCTTCGAAATCAAATAACATTTTGTTTGTTCTAAACAAACAGAGCAATGCTGCCATTCCTCACAGCCTGGGCCAACGAGGACTTTATCTCTGTTAATGCCAGAAATAATTAAATCAATAATCCGCCGTCTGTGATATGATCTCGTACATAGTTTATATAGAAGATCAACACTGGATATGTCCTGATGTACTGTTGTTTCCTATTGTTCTGACAAATAATTAACAAACAGCAAACAGACAGCTTGAACACTACGGCTGGGTACAATCCCCTTAATGTTTTCCATTAAAATGTCCTGAGGAGCAGAGAAGAAGATTTTCAGTTTATTACAGAAAGAAAGGAGAATGATTTGACGATGATAATGATGTGCTGCCTTAGAATTTCAAGTACATTAAAAAAACAAAACAAAAAAACCCCAATAATAATTACTACTGTGTGGTACTTTTTCTTGATACAAAATGCTTAGTGTCCAAAGTTTTGGACCCCACCGGGCATGAATGAACCAAATGAACCAAAGCAAAAAAAAAAAACAGAGGATAATTACACGTGATCCAAAAGGCAGTTGGCCTGAACAGACAGAAGAAAAGAGCAGCTATATATTCCTGCAATTCACAGATCACACTTCACATTTACCTTAAAAAACATTTAGCCTCCTGTGACGATTACGCACCACATGAACTGAGTGGACCCCTGAATACCTCTACTGTTGCTTAGACTAAAGCTGGGTTCAGACTGCAGGAGGTTTAAAATTCTGACCGATTTTGAAAGCGGGTTGCATCACGCACATAAGCAGAAATTTCACAGATGTTCTTCTCTATAATCTCAAACAGGCACACACTACAAGATCTGAAAATAATGGCGCACAACACACTACAGGATGTTACTAAGATTATTGTGCCAGAGGGAGCAATCAATGCACCACCTCATGTGATCTCATGGGGAAGCAGATGTAAATAGAATGGAGACTGACGTGGTGCAACAGCATGCTGTAGTAATGCACTGCAGTGAGAAAAAACAAAAGCAGAAGGCTGAACGAGTCTGGATGAGAAAATGGATGGCGAGAACTGGAGGTGAGATTTTAACGGTAGTATGCTAGCTAATGTTAGCCTGAAGGACTACAACCGTTGCTTGGCAACACTGTCAGCTGCTGTGGGGCTAACACTAGCTTGTAAAGCTCATTGGCTATTGTGGTCCCGCTCAGAAAGTACTGACTTAATCATCCAGATTTTACTCCTAAATATCCTAAATAACATGTTTGAAATTTTCAGGGCGGCCCAAATGAATCTGCTAACAGTTTGGGAGATTTAAGACTGGATCTGTAAACCCCTCACATTACCGACCAATGTTCCAGACCAGATTTCTCCTCTCCTCCAATTGTGAATCAGGGATAAATCGGCCCAAAACTCCTGTAGTCTGAGCCCGGCTTAAGAGCAAAAAGGTGTGTTACTACTGTAGTTGACATATTTTCTTTTAAAGGAAAATACAGGAGTAGGAACATGGAGTGTGAACATGAGGTATGTAAAAGAGTATTTAGAGGATAATTGGAGTTTTTTAGTGAGAGCACCGGAAAAGTCAGTAATAAACCGTCATTGCAGAGGGAAACTGTGCACAAACAACTACAGTAAGTCCAGTAGGTTTAAGTTGAACCAGGAAGTTGGTCTGTAAACTGTGAAGGATGTTAATGGTGGACAGTTTGGGTATAAATTTAGCAGTTGCCTTTGTTTTCTCTTCATAACATGTCTGGCAAACCGGGGGTTTGTTTGCTAACTGACTGCTGGTATTTCTTGCCCTTTCAGACGTCTTTGTAGCGTTTTCACGTATTCCCACTTCTCAGATATTAACTTGGTGAATGCAATGTTATTATTGCAGCTTTTCTGTGTGGTATATGTAAAACTTATTAATCTTTCAACCTCATCTCCCCTCAAAAGACTTATATTAAATATAAATATATAATTATCGTTTACATTTATTCATTACTATACGTAAGTGAAATTGCAGTTAGTAAGTACTCAGGCTTTGTGTTAGATGATGATTAACAGGCCATGTCATAAACTGTTGGTTAGGAATATTATAAAATTAAATTTGTACCACAGCCTACGAGTTGTTTTCCTAATGTTGCGAGCTGAATTGTTTTTGTCATTATTGGTTTAATGGTTGTTTTTTCAGTTTAATGAATAATTTTCTCAATAAATAATCTAACATAAGTGAAGGTGTATGAATGATAAACTAATATTCACTTTAGAAGAAGTCACAAGGTGAAGTCAACACATGCTACTCTGCTATTATTACTAAGTATTTCATTATACATTATATATGTTTTGCCTTAATGCTTTTATTATAGTGGAGATGTGAAAGAAGACGCGCCTGCATTACACATTCATAGTTGATTAATGTCACTTTATAATTTACAGTGAGAACAGGAGGTGGGCGTTTAAAGTAGAAAGGCAAGCTGTGTTTGACCTTCACACAAATAAATAAAAAATGTTATATGGTACATGAAGCCAGAAGCTGCAAGGAAGTTTTTCAGAAATACAATTGTGGTAACAACATAAACAATTGTTAAATAATCAACACAGCATTTCTTATGATTGTAAATGTTTGCGTGGTTTTTACTTATTTAAATAAAGCTATGTGCCATCCACTGACAACAGGTTAGTGCTGTATCTTTATGTGTAATGTAGATTTATTAAAGGTCACGCTGGGCTTGCCATTAACGGTTTACCCTTTCACAACAGATTTAAGACTGAAGACTCAAATATTAGGGGTCAAAGGTGAGCAGTAGAAAATGTACTGTAATGACGATCTAAAGGAGCAACATTATGATAAAATCATACTTCACCCAGCTCTGCAAATGTTTTCACTCATTTCATCCAATTTTCTACAATTCATACAGTACGTCTGACCATTTTCTGAAGCATGTAGGAATAAATATTCCTAACTTGCAGGCAGCTGTTGGTTTCAGAGATGTAAAACTTGCACAAATGTTGCAGTGTTCGATGCAGTGCAGGCAGCAGATTCAGTGCATTATAAAATCTCACATTCAGCACGGAATTCAATTAAATTTCATTTACTTAATCTCAAAAAATGACAACATCTCTACAAATGTAAATTTGTAACTGAACTGACAGTCAGTATCATTTTAACATAAAGCTTACAGGTAGACTCTAGTTCAAAGAATGAAATTTACTGTCAAGGTTAAACTTAAGTGATGCACATGATGCAATGCAAGGAATCAATGATTTTTTACACCTTTGGCATGTGGTATAACAGTTAGAATTTGCTAAAGAAAGAGATAGTTTCAACAGTCCACCCATTTGCAGGTACAGTAGTTGGCAAGTTTTTGGTAATCTAATACAGATACTAACATTTTATGATATTAAAAAGGCTGGAAATATTCTATAATTTTCAACCAATCCCATGAAAGACCAAAACCAACAATGGAGCCTACTCACAAATATTGTCTGTGTATCCAAAGTCTGATAGAGCTCCATTGTTGTCCAAAAATTATTAAAAACACATCATTGAGCCACACCGTTGCACTGGGTGACATGTTCTTTCATTATGAACACACACACACACACACACACACACACACACACACACACACACACTGTATTTAATTCTGACTAAATCCCACACACACCATTCTGCTGATGGAAATACTCACTAATGCTTTAAAAAACACATACGCTTTCTTTGGAATCTGATTAGTTAAGTCTTACCAATTAAAATTCCTAATTATAAGAGACATGCACATGTGTTTAATGTAAATTTAAAAAGAGAAACGGTCCGAGAATGGAACCTTGAGGCACCCCACAGGGGACTGTAGCTGTGTCCGACTGTTTTCTGACAGTGAAATATTTCTGCGTATGATTTCAATTATCAAACTATTTCAAAACACTTGCTGAACACCAGACTGAAGGCAAAAAGCACTCACGAAAGCAGGAAGTGTCTGCTTATCAAACATCGAACTAGAGCTGAGTGCAAAGGATCTGACACCAAATATTAAATATGATAACTACAGCAGAATGTCCCTTTTTGTTTTAAATTTGGGTCAATGTATTAAATAGTACTAGAAGAGGAAAACAAGAGGCCTTCTCTGATTCAATTATGACTTCAATAGGAATGTATTTAAGAACATAAAGTATTTGTTTGGGATTTCTGTGTGCTTGAGGTTAAACTGGCTCACCAGACTGTCTCATTCCTCCCTGAGTAATGGAAGACACACACATACCTTCACTTCAAATCCTCCTCAGCGAGCCCACAGTGGGACATGTATTGATCATGACACACACACACACACACACACACACACACACACACACACACACACACACACACACACACACACACTGTATTTAATTCTGACTAAATCCCACACACACCATTCTGCTGATGGAAATACTCACTAATGCTTTAAAAAACACATACGCTTTCTTTGGAATCTGATTAGTTAAGTCTTACCAATTAAAATTCCTAATTATAAGAGACATGCACATGTGTTAGACTAAGTATTTTAGCTGTATATTAGCCTGTTTTTCTTTAACTTTGCTGCTAACATATGCTAATTAAAGTTATTTCATGTAATGGGTTTTGATTTCAGGTTTGAAGGTGCTTAAAAAATATAACAGGATGCACCAGCATAAACTAAACTGGAATTAAACCTGCTGTCTGGTCAATAGCATTGAAATGCATAAACCATAATGTTACAAGCACCTCATTTGAACCCTGCTGAGATGATGTACGGCACAATGTTCCTCATCTTTCAGCTGAGACAGGAGCTGTGGTGCAGGGGGACGTCTGTTGTCGCTGAGGAGAGGCAGAAGAGAAAAGACGAAGCAATGTGAAGGCAAAGGAGGGAGGAAGAAAAGAGGGGAGGACAACAGAGAGGATAAGAGGGACACGAAGGAGACAGGAGATGTAAGATAAAGGAACAAAGGGAAAAGTTTGGAGGGAGAAAAAAAGTAAAGAAAAAGGTGGAAGGAGAAGAGGAGAAGAGAGTTCCAGAGAATACAAAGCACTGAAACACAAAACCATCCACAGTGGCAGTTTGGTTTTTTTCTCAACATTTTGAAATGACAAGAGATTTGTTACATGTTAGCTTTGGATGTTTGATCCTGAAAATGATACAGTGTAACAATGCAGAAGTCATGTGGGTCCTGTGAACTGAAACTGTCGGGCTTATCCTCATGCATTCATACAAATGAATGACTGCAGGCTTTCATGTAAAGTGTGGGTTTGGTCATCCCAGACTGCTCTACAGCCCTCTGTCAATACGAAGTCTGCAGGACGTGTCCCGGGCTTTGAAGCCAATTTGACATAGTGGCCAAACCGTGTAATTAATTCTTTGTCCGTCACGTGATGCACACTGGCCCAAAAATACTTTTTCCCATAGACTTACATTGTGAAAGAGACGTCTGTAAATCAGCACTTAAATAGCCCTTATTTAAATAATTATATCCTAAAAGTTGTAAAATTCACTAATAGCTGAATCCAGTTATAGAGTCACTGCCATTCATGTGAGTGAGCCTGAGACTGAGCGGTTGGGAGGCGGGGCTAAAGATTAGATTAGATTCAACTTTATTGTCATTACACATGTATAAATACAGAGTAACGAAATACAGTTAAGCATCTAATCAGAAGTGCAGAGAGCAGCAAGTGCAATAGTAAAAAGTGCAAATAGTCATGTGCAGATTATGTACAAATAAGTTATGTGAGCGGAAACGCTAGTGCGTCTGCTCTATGGGCCGCATAATGCAGAAGCTATGCAGAAGATCCGGGTAATTTTATACCCGGGAAGTCACACTTTTTTGGCTTCATGCTCCACTTAGCAACTTTCATAGGAAAGAACGGGGCCCCACCTCCGACGCTGTACCCAGTTCTCTTTATACATCCATGCAAAACACACCAACCAAAGTGATTCTTCGATTACATGTTTCTGTAAACAAATCTGTTCCTTAGATAATGTCCCTTCATATCTCTAAACTGTAATCTAACACCACAACTGATGATTGATGGCATTATTGGGTATTGATAGCATCAACAGGGTACAAGGCTTCATTCTCACTGTAGCTAATTCATTAATAATAAGGTGTTAACATCCCCAGCAGCCCCTGAGGGAAACATGCTGATCTGGAAAATGAGGTGAGCTTTCAGCAGCACTGAATGCATTTACCTGTGCCACAAGTCAGTATAAAGCACCTTAAATACAGAGAGAGGGAGAGGGATAAGGATGTTAAAAGAGAAAAAAAAAAAAAAAAGGAAAAGGATGTAAAATTTTCCAAACAGAGCAGAACAGAAGGGGACAGTAACAATTCCTTCTTGCTACATGTCTCGCTGTTAAGCTAGAGATTAAACTGATATGGACTCATATGGACTCATGGCATAATGCATTCACTTGGGGAAAAAATGTTTGCTGTGTTTTTCTGAATTAACAAGATGATTATCTCAGAATTCTGAGAAAGGTTTTCCTGTAAATGAGTTAATGAGATATCTCAAAATCCCAAGAGAAGCTGTCATTTACTTGAGAGCTTGATTTCATGGATGCAAACATCTCCCACCCATTTTTTTAAACCAGTTTTATTTTGGTTTGGGTTTGAGACATTGGGAAATACTTGTGTCTTTAAGTAATATAGATGCTATTGTTATTAGTTTGTCGACTCTGCATGTAACATGTAACTAATGCCTTAGATACCTTACTTGTATTGGCCCTGTACTTGAAATCATATTGTTGGAGGGTCAGGCTGAATAGCAGCAGCATCCATACTCCATGCAGGTGAGAGCCTCTCACAGGATTTTGAGGTATCTCGATAATTCAGAAAAACAGAGCAGAATTATTTTGCCCATGAAAACTTTGCTCAGAATTCGGAGATAATGATCTTGTTAACTCAGAAAAACAGGGCAAACATTTTTTTTCTCAGGTGAATGCATTACTCTTCCGTAAAAGAACAATCAAGCAGATTATCCCTTTAAACAAGGAGATTTATGTGTAAAACAAATAAAATAATCATGACGTTTGGATGTATATGGAGCTACGTTTAGGTTTGGGTGCACAGATGTAATAAATCCATGTGTGTTGTGTGTCAAACTGTTGTTGCCTTGCATGAGATTTCCCTGGATTTTGACTGGATGCACCATGTTTGTCTTCAGCTCACAAACTAAATGACTAAACAAAGCAGTTGTGACAGACGAAATGATCAGCGTATCCTTGCCAAATTTCATTTGAACTTATCAGGGTGATGCTTCCTCCCACACCTGCCTCTGTTGTCATATTTTACCACAGATCACTTTGTGAAATGAGAACTAAGTCTGGAATGCAAATTATCTGTTGACATTACCTTCAGCCTGCACTGAAACGTTTTCTGACCTTGAAGCATGAACATAAATCTTTAAAAGATCGTACCAAACCAACAAATCACCTGCATTTCGATTGCAATTTGTTTAAAGAGCACCTTAACTTTCTATTTCTTGCAGAAATGTTTAACTTGCTTGAGATAAATCCACCATAGTGAGCATAACATTTTGTCAAAGTTACATAATCATTGGACTGGACTTTTTTGAAAATTCTCACTGTTGGTGCGTTCAAGAACACACCGACATCTTATACTTCAGAGGTGACTGCTGAACATTAACACAAACATTTCTTATGGGGTGTGTCCAGTCCAGGTTCAGTAGGTAGTGAAATGCCCAAAATAATTCTGGAAAATTCCCAGAGTGCACTGTCTAAGTAGTGAGCATCTTGACTTAAAGTGATGCCACTACATGTGTGCTGCAGGGTGCTTCCAACAGACCCTTTTCACTTTCACTTGCAGGGTAAACACAGCTGCATCTAATAAAGATACTGATGAGGAAGTCTGGTTTAGGTGTGCCAGTTAACATGCAGTGACAGGTCTTTGTCATGAAGGATATTTATATTGTAGCTACTGTAATAACACTAGTAATGGCTGCATTTCATTTAGGTGTTCTAGTTCCAGAGCCATGGTATTAAAAAACGTTTATGCCAAATATACCGTTCACAAATCAATATTTTATGTTGTTTTCTGCGTTCTTATAAGACCACCATAAGTCACCTTTGATTTTTATCTCCTCCAATAGCTTTAATGCTACCAAAACAACTGATATGTCAAACTGTGTGTAATCCTTGGCAGACGGCCGCTATGACCTTTCTTATTGATAACAGTTTCACATTCTGTGTCATTAATATTTAAATACAATCTGTTACGTCCATTGTATTTATATCTAAGTCAGTGTGTACAGCACAATATATATAATATACTGATATTCCAAATTCCTCAGTATTACACACTTATCTACATAAGATCACCATGATGACTTTTGTTTTTGAATTATTATCATTATAATCTATGGAGGCCCATTCACTCTCATTGAATTGATAACACAGCACCTGTATACAATACAAACTTCATTTACATTTCAAAATACTCAGTATTGCACACTGATCAATTGTACATGAGCTCATTATGAACACATGTACAGTTTATATCTTATATGCCTATAAGGCCTAATAAAAGGGTGTTTTAAAGCCCATTTACTTCCACTGTGCTATAACCCAACCCATACATTAAGGTCAATGAGTTTTCATATGATAAAAAGCAATGCCAATCAGCATCAATGTGCACAGCATTCACACGCAGGAAATGCTTTTCTAGTTTTAATGCTGTTTTCTGTTTACTTTTACTGTTTACTACTTAAGTTGAGAAATAAATGTGCATGGCTATTATTACAGCAGAGTATGTTGAACAGGTTGTACAGTTTATTTATTCTTTTTCATGACTTTTTCCACTGCAGCCTGACAAACTCCAGGGGCCAGATGTATAAACCGTGCACACGCACAAAAACTACAGTATGTCTATTTTCATTTACTGCTGTTCTTTTCCTTGAGAGACTGGTGGAGCAGATACGTGTTTATCTGAAAACAGTTAATTAAATACCTAAACCTCAAAATCTATGTCCATCAGTGGAAAACTGTGAGAATGGAAATCAGACTTGCACACATGCACGCTATTTTAAAATAATTGAGATTTATAAAATAGAACAGGCTTTACAAATGTGACGAAAGTGGGTATGCATATTTCTACCTTCAGGCATACAAAGAGTTTTATGCATATGGCCCCTGCAGGGACTTATGTTGCTGACGTGACATAATTATCATTTGCTGCCTTGGAATTGCATCACAGGCCTTTGGCTCATCAGCATCCCAGTGTTTATTGAAAGAGTTACCTCACCACTGCCTAAAATTTAATCCATGTAGTGATTCATAACCTATTGAACTAAGGGGCGATTTCAGACATCCATTATCTTTTCACAACAATCGTGTTACCTTGTTTCTATTCTGGATGTGATATAGCGACAAATAATGATGATAAGAACGACAACGTACAGCAGAAAGAAGGTATACATAAAAAACTATACAGCAGCTTGTTGAGTGCACCATTTCAGTAGCCGTAGAATATTTATTGAATGTCTAAGTGTCCTTGAATATACCATGTCATGACTCAGGAAATGCTGGATTGGACCCAAGTGCAGACAGAGGAGGCAGCAGGATGACTTCAGTGATTTATTGATGATAATAGCTTACAGGCAGGTAGATAGGTAACAGGTAGGCAGGCAGGTTCAGGTACGGGTGACAGAAGGTTGAAAGCAAAAACACAAGGCAACATAGCAACTAACAAACTGACAAAGGTACAAAGGATCTGGGCTGGTATATGTATTGAATGACTGATGAGGGAAGTGAGAACAGGTGAGCAGGTGAATGAGGAATGGGGAAGGTGAAAAAGTCTGTGGGTATCTGGTGGACAGGTACAGGGAATGGGAACAACACATCCTCATGCCTAAACGACAGAATAGGTCGTTTGCCAATGACTCCCAAAATGACATAAATGACAAACAATGAAAAACAACATAGGCCTATATGACCATTGAAGAGTCAGGCGCACTGAACCTTCATCGTCATGGTAACAATAATGAACATGTGGTAAACGGTCACAGTTTGGTTAGGTTTAGGCACCAAAACTACTTAGTTAGGTTGTAAGTTAAGTTACGTACGTAAGTCACGTCACGTCACCCTTTGCTCCCGTCGTAATTACTACAGCCACTAGAGGTTGTCGCCTAACAATAAATGTAAATATGGGTCGTAATAAGCTGCATGTTTTTTTTTTTACGTGAAAGGACATGGATTTGTCCTCTCATCTGACCTCTTATTGCTGAATGATTTTAGTAACGTCAAAGCAGCTTCCTTCAAGCGTCACTCAGAAGAACACTTTGCCCAGGTGGTGCACTTGAGCACACCAGGATATGTACTAGAATAAATGTGTCCATCTCTGGGTGCAGAGAGAGATGAGAGACACTTTCTGTTAGCCTTCTCTCTATCAAAAAGTGCACTTTGCTTTCATCTTTACACCCAGACTCTGTATCCTGCTTTCTGTGATTTCACAAGCTAGGTGAAGAACAATGATGCTGCTACATGAGGCCCACAAATGTTTCATGGCCGAGGGTGAAGCAGAAACATCAAGACCAAGACTGCTCTCTTAATTTGTGTAAGTAAATGGGCAAGTTTAAATCACAAGTAGAGGTAGTATAAATTTAATCCATTAAGAAATTATAATATTTCATGTAAGACATTTTCACTCTATGTACGTAACTACATACATATGATGAATGGAGGAGAACCCTATGTAGCGTCCTGTAATCTAGGGGTACGGCTGGAAGACAAAACAACAATCAAAGGGCCAGATGTTTTCTTAACAGGTGACTGCGCAGTGCTGTTTTAGTGTAGTGCCTGGAGTGTCTTCCCCAGCTTACTTAAATTTCTGCAGGGAGGATTGTCCATATTAATGGTAAAAGTATCTCACATGGCCTTCCTACATTTTGTGTCATCATCAGCACCCACACCATCAGATCAGATAAACGAGGGTGATTAAAGTGAAGGATTCATCATCTTCACCTTCAGTACCAACAACACTAATCTCGCTGTCAGTGAAAGTGTCGTTGGGCAGAAACAACACTGTCTCCTGGACTGTATGCTTCTAATTTGTTTTGCCAAAACACGTTTTGAGGGAGACGTATTTACTGTCTGAATCACATTCTGTGCCAATGTGTTTTTTTTTTTTTTTTGAGCGTAGGAAGTGGTAGCGCTTTGTACTTGGGTATTTTTTATCTTGTGTGCACAAGATGAAAAAACAAAATCTATCAGGACTTCGGGGGCTCCGTAGGAAAAGATTGTGGTTTCAGTTAAACGTTAATTAAGTAAACATTTAAAGTGCTTTATCCATCATTTCTGACATTTTCAATATTCAAAAAAGATCAAGATCTTCCCCTAACCTTAACTAAGTGCTGTGATTACCTAAACATAACCATAAAAGCTGTTATTCTTGCTTTAGTTTCTACAAGTAGTATGAATGTTTGCACTACCGTCATTCCCACTACTACCTAAAGTCTTTTGCACTATAACTTGCTTTACACTGATATTGCACATATTGTACATATTTTAGTTTTTATTTCTTCCTTTAGTGCTGCTTTTATAAACTTTGCTCTATTTTATTGCCTCTTTTATTGTTTTATTCCCCTATAATTTAAAATATTTAAATACCTGTTTATACTTTTTCTGTGTGTAGCGTGGAAGGGGCCACAACTGCATTTCATTGTGCAGTCCTGTATTGTGTAAGGACAATAAAGCTGAACCTTGAATATTTTGTGACTAGATACATTAATTTAAAATATGTCCTCATTATGTTGATTACAAATGTAATTCAGGTAACATACTGAAGCTTCACAATATATATAACTCAACAACAATGTGCAGAAACACTCTTTCTATGTTTTAAAAGACAAAAAAAACTGCTGCTTTCCATAGATCAAAGTTTATTTTAAACACAATAATTAACATAATTTGTGATATGCAGACTTCTCATTATGAAATAAAAAATAAACATTTGTCTGTCTGACTGTAGATTATTATTAACACAGCCTCTAAATCCAAATTATTCGGCCCATTACATATGGGTGCAATGTCAGACCCTAATTAATACACTTACACATTTAAAATAAAGATTAGATAAATATGTCCAAATAAATATAGAGCAGTTATTATTGTTATTGACATTAGTAGTATTATTATCATTTTTATTATTATTATACATAATGTCTGCATGGGGGCCCTTACAGACTTCATTAATGGTATACCTGGAGTCACTGAAGACTTAACCTTTGCCTATTAAGCCAAACAATAACAAAATACAGGTTTGTCTCCAAGAAACAGGAGAAAAGAGAACAGGCTTTGACTGGGCTGCTCTACTGGATGTAGACTAAACTTTCTGAATCTCTCTGGCATGGTAGCAACTACCAGCAGGACTATTTAGTTATTCCTCTCCCCTGTGGCAGCAGCAGCAAGTGGTAGCAATGCCAAATGAGTTGAAGTATTTTCTTAAAGGACGTTTATTAAAATGTTGTGGTCTGATTATCGTAATTTTGTCCATCTTTTCTATCAGCAGTGATATCATTAATTGCTGAGATCTGGGAATGCGGCTACACTGTTAAGAATAGGTCAGACGGGACAAGAAACACTGTAGTCAGATGATCAGACAGGTTAGAAACAAATCAGTCTAGTCAAAATTATTTGGCAGAGAAAACAAAGGCAACTGTACCATTATTTCCCTAATTGTTCATTATATACATCCATCACAGTTAACAGATTGACTTTCTGCTTAAACCTTGATCTACAATACTGTATTTGTGCTCACTCATGGTTTTCCTATAGAATGAGGGATTTTTACAGACATCTCTGGTGCGCTCACTTTACCTTCAAATAAAAGGCTAAAAGGCTGCCAGATTAGCGCAAAACTGTATTCTTGTGTTTCTGTGTGTTTCGTTTTTTGCTTTGCCATAATCTGAGATCTCAAAGATGTCTGTCAAAAAACAGTACAACAATAATACAACCGATAGAACCGATGGCCTGAACTATGAAACTAAAACTCAAGCTGTAGTAAACCATAGTTTTTGTTAAAGGACTGTTCCACCGAAAATATTTTCAGTATCAAATACCTCTTGTAGATTTGAAAGGCGAGTTGTGTGATGCGTGCAGACCAATGAACATGCATTACAATGAGCTTGACGGGGTAATGCACGAGGACTGGAGATGGAAATTGTGCATTTAGACAGATTTTGGTTTCTACATGACATACTGAGTGTATGGCTAGACACCGAAGAAGTGGATTTTGCTCCTTGAGTGTTTTGAGAAGTTTCTTTGGGTGTTTTGATTCTTTTTTTTTCCCCACAGTGAAAACCTGTCACCAACGTGAATCTAAGCTGAACCTCCATTCTCCATTTAGAACAAAACTACAAAACTCTGCAGCCACTTTTCAAGCCTACAGGGGATGTGTGTTCATACCCAAAACACTGTGACAAAACTGTGTCACACCTCACAGATAAAACATGAAACGTGCAGGAAGAGACCAACGCTGCCAGCTCACTGTCTCCCCGAGTGGGGATTAGACAGCAGTGGCCGCGAGTGAAACAACAACAAAGGCAGAATCTTGTTAGCTTATCTACTGTGGTGTGAAATTTGTCTTTGAGAACATCACAAGATACTATGTACAACAGATAACAGCCAGAGCATATCAGCACATTAACTCTGTAAATTACCCTTTGATGGATTTTACACAGTTAAAGAAGAAGAAGAAGAACCAAGAGGCATCCAACTTTCTGAGAAGATGGGAGAACCACACATGAGTTTTAACTAAAGATTTCTTTTTTTTTTTTTACAAATTATACAATAAATAAATATAAGGTAAAGCTTGTAAACTTCAGTGCCGTATGGAGTGCTACGAGTGGAAAGTGTTGTGTAATGAAGGAAGCATGGTTAACAGTCAGGACATCAGAAACTTTCATCCACATCTAAATGATATGGCTGCAGCAATACAACCCATGTCGTAGACAGTGTTGATTTTGATGCGATTACAGGACAGACAAAGTTTAGCTTGCTTCAAGCAGTTCGAGTGGTGACTGACTTACTGTAGCTGGATGCGCTCGACCTGACTGACTCAGCTCCTGCTGATACCAGCTCCACTACTTGCTTTAATGAAGCCTTCAGTGTATGGCAACATTGTCCGTAAAGACTTGCCATACAGGGATGAGAGTATGCCAAGTGCCAAAGGACAAATTAACAAAACCTGCAGTACCCAGGTAAGGGAGCAGTAAATACTCTTGGTCCAAAGTGAAACTAATCTTTTTATGACAAAGCTTTCAAGAGTGGAAACAAGACATTGCTGATAAACAGGGCATTGCAAGAACAACAGGAACAATCTCATCGTGTTTGAACTTGTGGTTCTTTACTCGAGGGCCTCACTCTTCTTCTCTAGACGGTAACTGACCCGAATACGTCCACCGAGGTCCCCCGGCGACCCAAGTCTGCCGCTGCGACACTGCCACGGCTGTAATTTTCCATTAGTGTGAGACAGCGGGCCGTTTATAGCAGCAAAGCCCTGTGGAGAAGCGGGTTAGCGGTAATTATTCAGCTGAGCAGAGCAGGCCTGTCACACCTCTCCTGACTCCCTGGACTGAGCGAATCACAAGCCAAGAGGAGTGTTTGCCACCATGGATATCAGTCACAGCAAGCATCTCACCAGAGAGACAGAACGATGGCTCAGTCTCACTTACATTGGATTACTATACACCTGAGTGTAAAAAAGTCTGTTTTTTAACAATCCATGTCTCAAGGTTTCTCTAGTTGAGACTCTTTCTTCCCTCTGAGGTTCATTAAGATCTCAGGGATGAAATTTAACAGGCGAGGTCAATACAGACCTGCACTCACCTCATTGACAGAGCACGTCTTTTATAATTGTCTACTGCTTACGCAGGCATTGCCTTTTACTGCTTCTATTCTTCTAAGGTTTTGAACTCTGGTCTTTCATTCCAACTCATGTAGCTGAACTTTTCGTTTCAGGCTTTTATTTCTTTCATTTGATGCTGTCTGATATTCATGAACAAAAAAGTGGTCACAATTCACAGACTTATTAAATAATGGATGCATGGACCTTGATGGTTTTAGAAATAAAATACCATGTCAGACTTAGAAAATTCTTTCTTCTTTGCATGTGACTACAGACACAATCTGCTCCAATCCCTAATATCTCACACATCATCAGGCCATCGGAGAATATCGTGAGAACAGCTGAGGCTGTAGGGGAAAAAGTACAGCATGCAAACACAAAAATATATCAAGTATACACAAACAGTATTCTTATTTTATTTTTCAATTCCCATTCTGGCCATTTAGGGACTCTGCATGTAGCCACTAATACACAAGGACACTAAAATATAGAAAAACATATAAAAACAGCTAGTATGTTCCCATAGTCTTGTTCTGACAGTATCATAGTCAACCTATTTCAGCTCTTCATTGACATGATGTCCACACTGAGTGACATGATAAAACCTAGGCCTCATGTTGTTATGACTGCATCATTCCATTAATGACAATATCTGCCCAAAATTCAGCCCCCATATCTTTGGAAACCACCGGATCTCCACCAGAATACAAAATAAAGTTCTAAGTTCTGTTGGTTTGAAGAAAGTTTGCACAGCAGTGTGGTCTGTCTGTCCAACCTGTGCATCAGCGAGCTTTCAGAGGTTAATTTCAGAAAGGTGGTTTCACCCATGGTTTCAGACAGGAATGCCATTGTCAGAAAGCTGTCAACATCTGGAGCTCCATATTTCCCACTATGATTTATCAGAGTGACACTCTTCAGTGTGAATGACAGGGCAGTAAGGAGAGTTTGCAGAGCTGGCAACAGAAGTCAAACTCTCTCAGAGAAAAGCTGCTGACTGACTGTGAGTAGATACTGAACAACCAGGTCCAGAGAAGACATCTGGAGGGAGCTCCATCGAAAGGAGCCAGGTGAGGTGGTTCGGGCATCTGATTAGGATGCCTCCTGGACGCCTCCCCTTAGAGGTTTTACGGGCACGTCCAACTGGTAGGAGACCCTGGGGTAGACCCAGAACATGCTGGAGGGATTATATATCTCATCTGGCCTGGGAGCACCTTGGGATCCCCCAGTAGGAGCTGGAAAGCGTTACTGGGGAGAGGGACGCCTGGACAATCCTGCTTAGCCTGCGGCCACCGCGACCCGGCCCCGGATAAGCAGAAGAAAATGGATGGATGGATTTTTTATAACACAACTTCGGTGCAATTTCACCTCTATTTGCTGTAAAAACTTTTTTTTTAAATGACTTGGTGGTACTGATGTGCAGTATTTGAAAATTTCATTGGGAGTCTGACTTTCATTGAGTCTGGACAAGGCTGCCAATGCCACAGCCACTTCAGACAACATAACACACTGAGATCAAGCAGTTACAACTCCCAATCAACGAAGATGCCTGTATCCATTAGGCGGCTTGTCAAATACTTTGGTTTTGGTGAAAAAATAATTTGCTGTGATGAAAAGCAATTTGAGCCTGAACAGGGCAAATGGAAGGTTTTATAATTAACATGTGATGATTACTACAAGCAGACAAATAACAAAGCAAACATGTTTGCTTGTTATATAAAAACAACAGAATTATCGACCCCACCCCCATGTCCAATATTTTATGGTGACTACCATTTTTTCACTTCATCCACACATTACAGTTTGTTTTACAGATCCAAAGACCAGGTTGTTGACCAAGTAGCATTGACCAGATTGTGGTGTGTGAATGAAGTAAAACAATCAAATATGACAACTTCATCTATCTGTCAAACACATAGTGACCAATCGATCTCAAATATTGATTCACTTTTTTCATTATGTTGATGGTCAGGGAGAATGATTGTCAAGTAAATTTAAAAAACAGCAAACATCGACTATAGGGCAGAGTAAATTGGCAATACAATTAGATAATTACAATGGATGTAGTCATAATAACTTTTGTAGGGGAACATTGGCACACCAGTTGATGGCCTTCAAGCAGAGCTATACGTAGATGTGAGTCATGGGACTGTCCTCTCTTGCTCTGTTCGGCTTCCTCTGTTTTCATTTGCAGGTACGCTTTAGTGTTCACACTTCACAACAACCCTACAGCACGCTCCCCACATGCACCACAATCAGCACTGATTACCCCGGCTTTCACCCTCACCCACTGTTGTTTGTTTGTATATTTCAGACATATTTTATTTAAAATTAAATTACTGTTGCCTAATCATACACATTCTCCCTCTTTCGTCCTTTCCACAAGCTGTTACAGCACAACACAGCACCAAACAGGAAAAGAAAAATTCTTATGTTATGATTTATTTATTTTGTCAATATGTTCAAATTAGCTAGTACAGTATTTCCTAAAATTGTGGGGATTTGAATAAAACATCCATCTTTAATGAATGTCAGGACATGACTTATTTGTTGGTAATTTACAGAAGAATGAGTTGTTTTAATGAACACCTATATATACGTTTGGTGAAAATCTGTACTACTATATCTGTATTTTAAATAATACTGTATTTAAAATACTACTTAAACAAGAAACATGTCCCTGCAGTTTTTGTTTAGTAACAGCATGACGTTGGATACATTTAAAGAAACCAAATGTCATTTTGTGAAAACTGTTATTGAAAATGATTTTTAAGCTGATTTTCTTAGCTGAACACCATTATAAATGTGACCATTATAATTGTGGAAATGTAGTTGCTATTGGTGTTTTCCCTGCCTCTGTATTGACCTCAGAAACAACAACTAAAATGACATTTCCTCACAGGCCTGAATCATTACCAAAAGCTGAGTGAGGTTAATGCAATAAATGAGTCAGGCGAGCAGGCAAGTGATGGAGAGTGACCATGTTCTGTGTGTTATCACAGCAGCTCACGTCTTTCTGTTTGATCCACTCCTCCTAAATGTGTGTGCGTCTGTACGTACTTTATTCACAAACTTTATTCCCATAAAACAGTATCAAGGATGGAAAATAGCTTTGCACAACTTCAATCCTTCCTGATTTGTAATCATTCTTTGCACAACAAAACAAAAATTTCAATTAGAAAACACAAATCAGTATTCATAATTTGACATCTGCATTGTCTTTAGGTCTGTAATCCCCCATTCTTTTCATGCGATCACACCAACCTGACCTGACAAGACTTGACAAAGGTGCAGAGGACCTTTCTGCATTCCTCAGTGTATTTCCTGTCCCTCATCCAGAAACTAATGGTTGTCATTGGAGCTTGTTGAAGAAGATTTGCTCTTTTACATGCTGTCTCTTCCACTGCGAATAGCTTAAACTCTGTTGCATCTAATGATGGGATATCAATTTGTTGAAGAAACCACTCTATCAATAAGATGTCATGGAGAGATTCAGGTGTGCACAGGTTTCAGCAGAATTTCAAGAAAAGGGTTGCAATCAGTCAAATTCAATTTGACGTCCCTCCAGAGGTTTTGAGGTGACCTGAGAAAAAACCTCTTTCTTTTTTAATGGCTTCACACGCCAAATGCACAGAGTCTGTAACAGTTTTGTGCTCTATGCGATAGCTAAAGGCGAGTCAGATTAAAGATTTCCAGAGGCCAAGCACCTGAGGAGGGAAAAATCTTATTCAAATACATGGGAAATGTGTATTAATTTCCTCCCACCCTTAAAATGTGGGTGTGTATTTGACTAAAGCATAATAAGATGATTCCTTTCTCAAGGTGACCCAAGAAAAGTAGTAAATGCTCTAGTTAATTCAGCAGCTATGGCACAGTATTTTGTCCCCAATTATAATAAGAAAGCTTTCTGAATTTGATAAAGCTATAATTCCTGCCAATGACAGGCTTTTTCTTTATAGTATTGGTTGCTGAGACTTGTGAGAATTGTGGTAATTAGAGCCATTCACCATATCTAACTGACAAAAAAACATGATTTCTCCGAAACATAGTAATTAAACTGAGGGGCATAACATACCTACAGTATCAATAAATCATTCAGACTTTATATAGAAACATTTTGTTTCTATAGTGAGGAACGATGAGAAACAGAACACTTTCCAATGAGAATTTACAGAGGAAAAAAAGCGAGGAAGGAACAAATAGGGTTGGACCATTGCCCAAATCTCTCCTGTTTAGCACTGAATTCATAATTTCACACTTCAGGTTATTTAATATTCCAGGTCTCAGGTTGATAAGAGAGGAGAGAAAATCAGAGCGCTACAGATCATTTAACACCAGAGCCCTTCAAGAGCTTCTCACTAAGCTCTCAGAAGCGAAGGAGTTCTTGAAATCTTCTCTGCTATTAAATCAAAAGCTCTTTGACGCTGACAGCCACCAGAGAGCTGTATCTGTGGTGAAGTAGTTTCCCCAGCTGTGAATGCAAATTATAACCATGAGATTAAGCTATGGGACTTCTTTAAATTACAGCAGTTGAAGTGTCAGTACCCAGACCTGCAGTATTTCATGTGTCAAAGCTTTATTAACTCCATCTTTTAGGATGACTACAGGAAGAGATAAGCTCCAGTAGAGCAACAGATAGATAATTAAAGAGTGTAGTGTGTGACATAAACAGAGATGGAACATGGGTGTGCATTAATATGAGCTATATAATAAGAGTTCCTTTTTCAATACACTCTTGCCCTCTTTTCACCAAATTAGCTCTGGTTCTTGAACCGGTTCCATTCAGGATTCTTGGAACCTCGGTGCTATCTAGCAAACCAATCTGCGTTTCCACCAGTTTTGAGTGGAACCATTGTAATCAAGGATGTGCCATCAATGGAGGGCGTTGCACAATGCACAACGGAAGTGAACAGTAGAAGCAAGATGGCAGATCACATTGATTACCTGAGAGCTTTTGTTCTGTTATTATAGATATTTGTTTTTGGACCAACTATTAATGACAAGAAGACGTAGAAGACTATTACCATAGTAGACCAGAGACCACTGTTGCCTTCTCCATCCTCTCTTTCCAACCTGTAGAATATGACATGATATGACACACCCACTGATGTTGTCACGCTTCGCACTTCAGGTCAAGGAAAACCTGCTATTTTTCGGTCCCAGCTGGGAACCAGCTTTTCAGATTCCGAATCAATTTATTTTTGGTCAAAATGCTCTGAACGGTTCAAAATTAGGTGCGCGAACCGGAACGGAACCCGTTTCATGTTGGTGGAAAAAGGGGTATGAGAGAAATGTGAGCGACAGAACATTTTTGGCAAAGACCAAGGAAAGATGTTGTTTGTATTTTAGTTGTATTTGTTCTTATTGTAAGAACATCACCTTCCAGCAGGTGAAGTTGCCAGAAAAATGTGCTGATTGTCTGCGAAGCAACATTGTCATATCCATTTTAATTGCGAGAGTTCCCTTACCTTTCTCTTCAACGGGTGAAATCTTTCCCTGTTCTGATCAATATATAAATGTAACTAAGCATAACTCCACTACAGCCTTTTGAATAACAAAGCTTATTAGTCTCATAATTCCTGAAGACCTTCGTTTGGTTTCTAAGTACACGTATATCATATCAGATTATGAAATCTGGATAATCTGCAAAAAGCATGGGCGGTATTGGGAGGGAATTAATGTAAATTTAAAAAGAGAAACGGTCCGAGAATGGAACCTTGAGGCACCCCACAGGGGACTGTAGCTGTGTCCGACTGTTTTCTGACAGTGAAATATTTCTGCGTATGATTTCAATTATCAAACTATTTCAAAACACTTGCTGAACACCAGACTGAAGGCAAAAAGCACTCACGAAAGCAGGAAGTGTCTGCTTATCAAACATCGAACTAGAGCTGAGTGCAAAGGATCTGACACCAAATATTAAATATGATAACTACAGCAGAATGTCCCTTTTTGTTTTAAATTTGGGTCAATGTATTAAATAGTACTAGAAGAGGAAAACAAGAGGCCTTCTCTGATTCAATTATGACTTCAATAGGAATGTATTTAAGAACATAAAGTATTTGTTTGGGATTTCTGTATGCTTGAGGTTAAACTGGCTCACCAAGTGAAGACTGTCTCATTCCTCCCTGAGTAATGGAAGACACACACATACCTTCACTTCAAATCCTCCTCAGCGAGCCCACAGTGGAACATGTATTGATCATGACACACACACACACACACACACACACACACACACACACACAGTGCCTTAAGTGTTGATAGGAGAGATTAGTACATAGATAGAAGGAGTGTGCAAAATGTATGAAAGGGAGGAGAGAGAAAGGCAGACATGCTGAAAAGCTATAGAGCAGAAAGAAGACAGGTTTAGAAGGTTTTCTGTGACAGACACATGAGGGAATAACCCATTTGCTAAATATTTCACAAGCTGAAGTTACCTCAACTTTATTGAAAGAAACTTTCCAGTGGAGTTCATGGTTAATTCTGCTGTTTTGTTACTTTACTGTGAGGACTCTACAAATGGTGCTGATGTAATTCAAATAACTTTAAACACTTTCTGGACAGGATTAGCTTTACATTTCAATTAAAAACTCACGTTTAGTCCTTTTTTATGTATTATACGCCATCTCTGTCATTCATCATAAATGGTTGCAGAACAATAAAACATTTCTTCACATCAGACAAAAGGCTTAAAAGAGATCACCTATGTATTTTGGAATGAACTTCATACATGAACAAGTTTTGTTTATGTTTTCTTTGTTAGTTTTTGACTTTTAAGCATTAAACATGCAATCTGTATCTGGATATCATATCTGGATAAAGAAAAACACATGTTAATGCATGGTGTAAATGCACGCAGAAGGCATTGTGATCAGATTGGCCAGATCACATCTGGAGGTGGTCTGGATTACATTTACAGCCAGGTGTAAATACAATCTGTACAGCATCACCACATTCTTGAAAAAAAACTTCGCCCAGCAAGTTGAAGGTCACCTAACTCCACCTCTTCCTGCTGCCCGGCAAAAACTATAAGTAGTTGCAGAAGCTAGCAGGTTCTCCTTCACAAAAAGTGATTTAAAAAATGAATGTTTCCCAATCATGGCATTGCTTCCCTTGATCTGGGATGCACCATGTTTGTTGACAAGTCTGCCAGTCCTGTCTAACTAATTTGCGTATCGACTCAAACAATGTGATCTGATCACAATGCAGGAAGAATCAAGACGACGTGAACACTTATTAATATAAGGTGTAAATGCAAAGGCCCATGGATCGGACGTCATTATTCAGATAATGTATCCAGATACAGATTACAGGTAATATCAGGTGTAAATGTGGCCTATTTCATATTGCCAGGTGCTGTTCAGGATAAACTTGATCATAAATGGTTTGGCTCTTTTTGATTTGAGCTTCCAGTATTTTAGTAATCAAATTGGGGTCCCTACATCAGAATGTGGATCTTGAAGTGATTCTGCTCTGCAATGGTCCAGATGATAACCCGGCCTTGGTTCTGCATGTCCAGTGTGGGGAAGTCTGGCCAGAGTGTCTTTGAATGTATTATTCATCCTACTCTTCACATTTCTTTTCCTCATCAAGAATGACAGACTTTTGTTACGATTTTAGAAAAAGGCATCAGATATGTGTGTGCAAGGTGTCTGTGCATAACAACCTTTTTGGATGACAGATTTTAAAGAAAAAATAAATAAAAATCAGACTTAGTGTGCATACCTTAATTCTTGCACACAACAATGTAAGGTTATGTGTTTACATGGTAGTCTCACCTACAGCACAAATACCTTTTTCTCTGCTCGACTCAGTTCTCAGTACACCAATAGCCATCCAGACAGCAACGCTGAATAATTTCCTTTTCACCTCTATTTGGCCTTGACAGGCAGGGACTGGGACCCTGCAGCTCACCACCGCTGAGTCTGTGCCCCTGTAGTACATAACATGTCACCCTCCCTGTTGGTTATTCAGCTCGCCGCTGTTTGTCAAGCCCTCTGTGTTCACCTAACACTAGCTAGCTACACTTGTTTTTAGCTTGTTGCCCAGTAGCATGTCTGTTGCAGACTAAATCTTGTGTTCTGGATGTGGGTAGCTTTTAACCCACAGAGATACTCACTGTAGGTGTATCTCTCAGGTTGTTTTTCAGCTATACGCCACTAACAGCTTGCAAAGAGACAAAAAATGTCCCTTAAGAAAATCATTGTTAATGTCACACCACATCTGTTTTTCTACAGTCTGTGGTGCATGTGTGTTTCTTTGTATCACAATCAGAATCAGAATCAAGTTTATTGCAAAGTAGGTTTCACATACAAGGAATTTGCCTTGGTATTTTGGTGCATAATGATACACATAGTAAGAAGAAAATATAAAGAAAGATAAAGCAAGTACTGCAAGTCAAGAAGGATAAATATAAAATATAAAATTGAATTAAAATTAAAATGTGAAAAAGAAAATTATAAAAAAGATGTACAATATGACTGTTATTGAAATGAAAGAGCTGTACAGATTGTGCAGGTATGTGCAAAATATTGACCAGAAAATGTGCAAAAGTTCACAGAATGAAGTATAAAGAATATTTTCAATGAGCAAGATAGTAGACCAAAAAATGTGCATTAATGTCTGTGGTTGGTAGGAAAAAGGATAGATGTGTGCCTTTGTACCACATATATGTAATATCTGAAATGCAACCATCTAAGAATTTTTCAGAAAAACATGACAAAATAACAACTTAAGTTTGGTGTTGGTTTCAATGCACACTTCACTGTTGATGAATGAGACAGATGTCAGTTGTAGCGCTGCAAAGTGCCAAACGCCTGTTTTAAACCTCCATATTTACTGTAAAAAGCCCCAGCAATTTTATAGCAGAGTCCTTTACAAATAAACTCAATGTTCTTTTATTAAAATGCATATGCGAACATCCACCAAACAAAGACAGTATGGGAACCCACACCCGACCTGCAGACACACACACACCCATACAGTCAGACACACATATACACTAACTAATCATAAGCCTGAGACACGTTTTCAGGTCATCAGGCAGTTTGTTTCAGAGAACATGACAAAAGTAACATGACAGTTCACATGGATTTGTCATGAATGTCATTGCTTGATGGTATAAATGAATAAATTAAATGTGTGTTAATGGATCAAATACTACAAGAAAACTATAAGAGACCTAAGAAATTTCTGATATGACTGCAACATTTCCAACAGAAGCCTTTACTCCGACATGTTAGTGTGTGAATGTGTGAAATATGTCAAAGGCCGTGCTGTGAGGAACACGTTAACATCCTTCCAGAGTAAGCTGCACTGAAGCTGGATGTGCAGACAGCTCTCCCCAGCTAGAGATTTGAGAATAATACTGAGAGAGAAGAAAACCCTTTACAATGAGAATATGAGGAAAAAACACTCACACCTTTATAGCAAATCAGTGCACCTGCACCTGCAGTGAGGGCAGAAGAATAACGGCTAATTAAAAATAGGCTTCACCTCCAGTATTGTCTTAGATGATGGGTGGCAGAGAGTGGGCTTTTTACAGCAGAGCGTGTTGAGAGTCGCCCTCGACAGTCTGATGCCACCAGGGAGCTTGTGGAGAACACACTTCCTGTTCTACCCTGAAGCAAGTGATGTCCTCCATGGAACCACAAGACATCCACACCTGCAGAGAGAGAGAAAGAGATGTACTGCAACATGGACAGATGTGCTAAGAACAGTGCATCATTCACATGTTGGTGCCAGCAGTTTGAATGTGCAAGCTGCTGACATGGTGTCAAAGGCAGGAAACTGGAAAACTGTGGGACACAGAGGGAGAGAGAAAGTATGGAATGGAAAATACAGATACAGAAACACAAATGTGGGCTGGAAGATCAGAGATGGAATGGTGAGAACGAGGGATGAGAGGGAGAGGAGGAGCAGAAAATACAACCAACATGGAGGCAGGGCCCACAGATGAAAGGAGAGACAGGCAGAGGAGTCTTGGGAATGAGGGAGGATAGAAGATGAAGAGTAGTTTAGACAGCGATAGAATGAAAATGTGGAGAAAAAAGTATGACAGGAAGTTGCAGTGAGGAGCTGAGGAAAGACAGGAGTGAAAGTAGCTGTAGAGTTACAGAGATGTAATACTACAGGGTGCAAAAAACAGTGAACACTGCAATATGTTTAATGCAAAACACATACTCACTCCTTCCTGCTAAAATTAAATGTTGGGCAGGTAGCGAACAGTGGGTTTATCAAAGCTTGTTTGCTGTTGCGGGAGGGGAGCTGTAACGTCGAGTGTTAATTATCTGTGAGTTCGTCAGAACAAGCATCATCTTTCACATTCGACTTAGTAATTTGATCTATTGTTAATGTAAAAATATTGATTAGTGCAGCTTTAAGGTCACCTTCTTCTATCAGTTGCAGTTGGGTTAGCTTGCCGTCATGTTAGTGTTAGCTGTCGTGTATGGTGCTTGGTTGATAGTCGCGATCCCAGCTTTCAACAAATTGAGTGACATTTCTGCATTGAATGGCAAATTGTTTGACAAAAGACAATAAAATACAATGAGGTTTATGGTACACTGTCTGACTGAGGTAAAACTAACGTTTGAGTGTTGAAATCATGTCACTGTTCCTCCAGATGACAAATCGGATGCCAAGTGGAAAATCCTCAACATTTATCCCTCTCACACCTCTTGGTGGATGAAGACAGGGCTGAGGACACCCAGTCAGAAGGCTGTTAGCAGAGCAGCAGCAGCAGCAGCTTCAGTCTCCATCAGTGTCTGCACAGGATGGGATGCGTTCAGGCACAGTTCTGCATGTAGGTGACCTGCGTTTGTGTTGTTACATACGTAAAACAGAAGGAAATAGACTTAAAGTGTAAAAATACTGGTTACACATGTAAAGCCATTATGCGGCCTGTGTAGACAGCTGTATTGATTAAAAGAGAAGCGTATCTGTTTCGTCAGACGTGGCTAAGACGGACGACTAAAAGATGCTGCAATGCAACTCAGGAGAAAACTTTTTCCCAGTCACAAACAGCAATGCAAACAAAGTTTTTTTTTTTAAATGTGAGTTTTAATTTCAGATGGGTTGATGCTTTGATTTGTGGTGTGCAATGTGTCTGTTTCAGCTGCAAATGTTTGCACCACCCAACCAGTGTGATGCCCCTTCACCAGGTAATCCCCTACAAAAAGTGCCAAGCTCATGGTGTCATGGAAGCACTATATCCGGACAAGATTAGGGGACAAATGTGGACTACAGGGGCTTCAAAACATGAAACCTCAAGAAGCATTTTGACTAACTTTGATACATCTTCGAGTCTTTTACAGTCCACATGATTGGTTTTAATTTAGTTTTGACATTTGGAAGACATGAACATGAACAAGAAACCCACAAGCAACAACTTGTTATTGTTCTTTGAATTTCTGATTAGACCATTCTCATCATTTTCTGACGGACCAACTTATGAAATACAAACTAGCTTATCGCTATAATGCGTTACTTCTAATGGTTAATAGGGTGAAGCAGTACTTCGAGCTGCAAGAATATTTTCCGAAGACAAACTATTTCCACACAGCCACTGCAGAGGAGGGCTGCGAAGTCGCCACATTCATTTGTTCATTTCTGCTTTCACATGTATTTGTTTATTAAGCCGATTTAGCAGTGAGGTTTCCGCCTATCCACAACCACAGAAGACCGTTTGTGCAGTTCTTTGCTTTCCCTCCCTTTTACAGCAATGAGAGAAGGAATGAATAATGAACACGAAAGGAAAGACAAAGAGGCTTTTAACAAAAGAGGATTAGAACAAAAAGGTGGGTGTGGAATGGGGGGGGGGGGGGGGGGGGTTGGGCCAAGAGCTGAAAAGCCAGCAAGACATGAAACGCGAGGAGAGAAATGGCAGGACAGAGGGAGAAATTGCAAACCAACTGGGTGGCTGAAGCGGGGTCCTTGTTGATATGTAAATACTCGTTGGATGGGCGGGGGCCGGGTATTTGCGGATCAATGATGACAAAAAGAAAGGTGTGAGGCAC
>VMKM01003464.1:0-36157 GCA_008360985.2 Macquaria ambigua | reverse complement strand
GGGGAGGAGACAATGAGGGAAACAGACACAGGTGAGTAACAAGACACAGGTGCAATCAATCAAAAAAGGCGGGAAAAGAACAAAGACAGGAAATAAACAGCACATAATGAAACAAGAACAGTAATTTCAAAGTAAAACAGGAAACACAAAACCAAAAAACACACAAGTCCACACTAGGGTCCTTGGGATCATGACAGTAGTAGTAGCTGTAGAAATAGCAGCAGTATCAGTATTTGTTGTAGTGCATGTAGCAGAAGAGGTATCAGTAGTAGCAGTAATAGTACCAGTAGTGGCAGTACCACTGGCAGCCGTACTGGTAGTAGAAGAATTCATAGTACTACAAAAAACAATAACAGCATTAGCAGTAGTGGTAGTAGTGCTAGCTAATGGTGGCAGTACCAGTAGTAGTACTAGCAGTATAGGTAGTAGTCATAGTACAATAGTAATGACAGTAGTAGTAGTAGTACTAGTGGCACAGCAGTGGCACAGTACCAGTAGTGACAGTACCAGTAATACCTGTAGTACCATTAGCAATTGTAGTAGTATCAGTAGGTACCAGTAGGAGAAGTACTAGTATCAGTAGTAGTACCAGTAGTAGCAGTACCAGTAGCAGTACCATTCATAGTACCAGTACCGGTAGTATCACAACTAGTAGCAGTACCAGTACCAGTAGTACGTGGAGCAGCAGTACCAGTAGTACTAGTAGTATCAGTACCAGTAGTATCAGTACCAGTAGTACCAGTAGTACCAGTACCAGTAGCAGTACCATTCGTAGTACCAGTAGTACCAGTACTGGTAATATCATAACTAGTAGCAGTACCAGTACCAGTAGTACGTGGAGCAGCAGTACCAGTAGTACTAGTAGTATCAGTACCAGTAGTACCAGTACCAGTACCTAGTACCTGTAGTATTTCATCCCCTGCTCCTGTCCCTCTCAGACTTCCTGCGGGAGGACACTCCGGTAGGAACTAGTTTCCTGCGAGCGGCGGCACACGATGACGACCAGGGGAGTAACGCAGCCATCACCTACTCCCTGTCCAATCAGAAGCCAGCTTACCTGCACATCAACCCCGGCACTGGCTGGATCTACGTCAACCACCCCATCTCACAGGTCAGAGAAACACCCAACATTACTGTACTTACTATACTCATGAGGACCCTGGACGACACAATACAAATGTCCTCACAATGTCCTTATTCTCAAGGTTTTAAAACTCACATGTGGTCCTCACAGAGATAGAAGTACATGCAAACACACAATGACGAATCCACATGTAATATATTCCTGCCTGCATCAGTTCTTCTGCTGTTCCCTGGATAGAAACATCTGTATATGAATAAACATGCAGGCAGAGAGCTGTGCTGTTTAACAACAGCTGACATGTTTGGTGTGCAGCCGCTGAGGGAACATGTGAGTGTTTGCGTGTCTTTCTGTGTGTTTGTGCTGTTTGTCTGCAGGTTGTATGTACACCAAAGTTTCCTGTTGCTCAGCTTTTTTCCCCAAAGTCTTTCTCCTGCTTCACCTCATCTCTGTGTTTACAAATGATAATCAAACCTGAGAGACAAAAGGAGTGAAGGAGTAGACAGGAAGCTAGAGCAGACTGATCTGCAGGTCTAATGACTGGAAGATTTGTTAAAGTGGGATTGTTTTTTTCAGACAAATTCAGATATAGATAAAAGATCAGATGTAATTTACATGCATGTTGCTTCCCAAACCCTCAAGCCCCTTGATGCTGTGCATCACAGTCCTCTTAAATTTATTACAGGTGACAGTTTTAGAACCAACTAGTCCTCCAACCGAAATGAGCGTTGCTGAGAGGGACGACTGGTCAGCCCTCAGCCTGCTGCCACCGCGACCCCCGGATAGGCAGAAGAAAATGGATAGATGGATGGATGGATAGTCCTCCAACCCATGCGACCACATAGGTCGTTTGTTCCTAACCTCTAATACGACCCACAGGAGCGTTTCCTGCATTTAGCGCCCCCTACTGGTGACAGGAGTTATGACTCCAAAAACGACAGAATAGGTTGTTTGCCAGTGACTCCCAAAACTACATATATAGGCGTACCGGACCTTCGTCGTCATGGTAGCAATAATAAACAGGTTTAGGTTAGATTTAGGCACCAAAACTACTTGGTTAGGTTTAGGAAAAGATTATAGTTTGGGTTAAAATAAGTATGTTAGTAAGTTATGTGACATTAAAATACATCAAGGTTGAGTTTTGGTTTCACACGGGACACGAACAGCGGACTCCTGGGTTAAAGTCCTGTGTTGTGTGACCCGTCCATCCACTCCGATCTCCTCCCCACAAGGACTTTGTCGCTCTTTAAACCGCCTCACCTGACTTCCGCCTTTGCTCCCGTCATAATTACTACGGCCACTAGAGGTCGTAATAAGCTGCTGCACAGACGATGAGATGTATCCTCTGTGAGCAGGTAGGGCTGCCATCACTTACCACTCAAAGGGAACAACAAAGCCATCCTTAAAAAGCTGCCATTTTATTTATCATCACTCTTAAGACTCCGTTCCGTACTCATTCACAAGAAGGCATTATCTTGGATATCCCGTTCACGAATACGGGAATACATGAAAAACTGCATTCACCTGTTCTGCTCCTCAAAGGTGGAAGAAGCTGCAGGACTCCTTTAAGTTAGACACATTTTTTAACCTGAGAATAGTTTAAGCTTCTGCTGAATGATGTCTTTTATAATGAATGCTCCTGTTTTTCTTAATATGTTTGCCTTGTCCCTGTAATGGACTTCTACTGTCCTTTTTTGTGTGTGTTTGTCTTGTGTTGTATTTATGTTGTATAAGAATAGTTTTTTCCCTGATTAATAAATAGATAATAATAAAAGACACACTCTTTTTTAACAAGGCACTCGTCTAATTGTTACCCGAAACATCAGCAGTAAACATCAGGATGTGGTGTCAGTTCCTCAGACTCAAAGAGAAGGGTCTTTCTTCTAGAGCGGCCATTTTGCTCCTACAGTATACCTGTATATACACCTGTGCAATATACAATCATACAGGGAGGATTATACTGTAAAATGATTTATTTTTAAGAAATGGATGAAGATGTCTGAACAGAGGTAGGCGTTGTGGTTTTTTATGTGTGCATGAAACATTCATGTGGAGTTCCTCCCAGCTGAAGGGCTGATGGAGCTGAAGAACCCTATGTGCTGCTTTGTGGTGGTGGTTTACATTTAGTTCATTAAAAATGCATTTCTTTGAAATGATGGACAGATGTTTTTAACCCCTTTTCCCTCTCCGTCAGGAAGCCCATCAGGTCTTCCTGTTCTTGGACTGAGTTTTACAGATTTGAGCTGCTCTTTTCAAATTCGGCTTTCCTGAGTTCTGGCTGTGCCTTCGCTGCTGTTTATCCACACTCATCACTTTGTGTTTTGTTTTGTTTTTTGCTGGAAAAATCAGGCCAAGGACTTTCCTCATCATCCTTTCCACGTCTTTCTTACGTTCAGTCTCACCTGATTCATCTGATTCAGGTTTTTGGCTCAAAACGTAGAAATAAAGTTAACAGAATCTGAACTAAGTTGGATAATGTGTACTGAGTCAATATATGTGTGCAGTAAAATGTACTTTACAGCCAAATGATGTGCGTCCACATGCAGTGAAGCACAAAACAAGTGCAGGAAATGCTGTGCATGTAGACAAAGGTGGTGACACATAACATGGTGTTAAATTTTAAGTCATTGCTCATATGTAAGATACAAATACACGTGCAGATAATGACAGCACCGTCACAGGGTCGCAGGGTGGAGGTTGTGTTTCCAGTGGCAGCAGCTGTTCTGTAGTTTCTGCTGTAAGAAGTTGCATCAAACAGACTGTTGTCTTAAATGTTTAATGGTTGCCATGATTGTGTGTGTGTCTCCTTCTTTGTTCAATCCTACAAAGTCAAACTGAAAATCCACAGTGAAGTGAATCTGACTGTTAAACAAACGTCTGTCATCTCCTCTGTTCTTCTTCTCTGCCACTGATCTCTTAAACAACACTTCAGTCAATAATTTAGCAAAGGCAGATTCAGCCCCTCCCTCTGTTTTTATTCTACTCACAAACCAAAAGATCAACAGAGGATCATTTTCTTTGTCTCTGCTTTAATATTTCCTTATTTTACAAGTGTTTAGAGGCCTTTCACAGCTGCCAATCAGCTGCATGATCATTCAAATCTGATTTTGACGACAAAATAAGTTCCAAGTTTTGATCGCAAACTTCCGTTTTTGTTCCTGCAGTTTTATAAAAGTCATGAAAGGTGGCTGAACAGATATTCTCTCCAGAACCTGAGCTAATAACAGAAGCAGCTCTGATTAAGTACTCACCGTGAGGCTTTTCCTCAGTTTGTTAAATGACCTTTGTCGGTTCCCTGCAGACGTCCCGGATCAACCAGCAGATCGTGGCATCAGATGGAGGAAACCGCAGCAGCTCTGTGGAGCTGACCGTCATCATCACAAACGTCCACAACCAGCCGCCGCACTGGGAGCAGCCCGAGTACTGGGTCACCGTGCCGGAGAACACCGTACGGGACGCCAAGATAGTGGTGAGTGTTGTGTATTGTTAGTCTCCCCATGGCCCCATAGTCTGCCTTGTCCCCCCATAGAGACAGAGCGCATTTAAGCCCCGCCCACAGCGGAGGGGAAAACAATTCCTTTCTCTCCATTGACTTTGTATTGTGTGAAGGTTCCTCCTTGTCACGTCAGTCTGCTAGCAAACAACAGAAACATGGCTACAAGCTGCTGTGTGGTGGGATGCACCACCAACAGGGTGAAGAACCAGAACTAAGTTTTTATAAGCCGCCGAACTCAAAACTGAACCTTTAAGAAGACAAAGAGGATCCAGACGTGAGGCTTCAGCAGGAAGAACGGGAACTCTGTGGATCCTGACACTCTGTGTGTCTACATGTCACTGCTCAGTCAAATATCCAGATGTCAGTTTTAGGCTAACTATACTGCTGTAAGTTAAGCTAAAGCATTTTGACAGTATGCAACAGTGTCTAAATAAGAAAGCTCTGCAGTATGTTTGCAGGTACTTTAGCTAACTACAGTAGCTTAGCTTGAGAAGGGACACTGAGACAGACCCACAGTGTTGAGTTTGTCCTCTCTGGTAGACACAGGGAGCTAAAATAATCCTCTGACAGGCTGAAATCTGATGTTTTTAGCTGCTGCAGGCATTTTGTTAGCGTTTCAGCCTTTGGTTGCAGACTGTGGCGCCGACTGTTTTCCCCTCAGGTGGGCGTGGTTTTCAGAGTATGTCTCTGTTGGATCAATCGCTTTTCAACCGAGAATCTGCTGTTTCATGTCATGATGCCGGACCAGAAGCAGTAAACTCGGTGGAGCGGCAGGCAGCTAAAAACACTGCAAGTTGCTGATCAAGAAACTGAAGCTCACGCTGCTCGTCTGATCACTGAAACTGAGATCCAGAAAGGACAAGTGAGACATGGACAAGAGAGTCAGTCGTCCTCCTGCAGGAGTTCACTTGACTTTACATCCTCCTTCATGTCTGTGCAGAGCACCCTGAGGAGGCTGGAAACTCTTTCTTCTTCTTCATCCCTCTCTCCTCCCCGTCCTCCATCCATCTCCTCCCTCTCTCTCTCTCTGCGTCAGCACGTTTAGCCGAGCGCTTCCAAACATTTTCTGCCGAGCAAACAACAAACCCGCCTCGAGTCTGTCTCACCTGACTCACTCCAACACACACACACACGCACGCACGCGCACACACACACACACACACACACACACACACACACACACACGCGCGCACACACACGGTTTGCCTGTATACCTCCGGTGATTTTTTTCTCTTTTGATCCCTCCATCCTAATTTGCTCTCTTTTCCTAAGCCGCTGGTTTAGAAGGTGGAGGAGTTTTTACCCTCCAGCTGCTCGATTTCATGGAGGTTAGTCAGTTTTCAAACATTTGTAGGCTATGTGTGTGTGTGTGTGTGTGTGTGTGTGTGTGTAATCCTGTGTAAACCTGTGTGTGTTTGAGTGTGTACCTGTGCTGTATTTAATCTTTCCTCCTCCTCCTTTTCGACCCCACACCATCACTGAAAAGGCTGATGGTGATGATGGTGGTGGTGATGATTGGAGGTTGTCCCACCCACAGCTCCATCTGTCAGAGTTGATTGACAGGAGAGAGAGATAATTACACCTGTTGTTGGAGCATCACAATGGACTCTCATCACCTCAGAAAAACAGACGCTTGATTACTGTGTTTAACCTGACAGAGTGTGTGATGGAGGGAGGAGGGGGAGTCAAATGTAGGAGAAGAAGAGGTAGAAGACGGAAAGAGAGAGTGTGGTGAAGAAACTAGAGAAAAGATACTGTTTTAAACAGGGATCATACGAAGTCTTGAAAGTTTGGAAAATGCTTAATTTTAACCGTTATGTTTTTAAGGTTTGGAATATGCTTCAATTTGAAGATGACTTCTTAAAAAACGCTTGTTTTTCCAACATAATGGGGTGTTTCATCATCGACACAGTCACTCATGGAAAACAAAAGTCTTTGAATATTTGAAATGAAACGATCCTGTCGTCGTATTTGTTTGTTGTCTCCTGGAATTTATAGTAACAATTTAGATGTGATGATAAAGGCTTCGAGAGTCTGGACATTTTTGGTTTAGGTACCTTGAAAGTGCTTGAATTGTACTCTTAAAAAGCTGTACGAACGCTGATTAAAGTCCTGCTGCCCCAAATACTCACCACAGCACCAAATGTGGATTCATCCGCCGCTGAAAATAGTCCCCAACAAATGCACTATTTCCTCCTGTTCCAGCTGTTTTAGGAAATTACTGAGCCTTTTTTAAAAGAATATGAAACTATATATTTGTGAGGTGTTTTAAAGATTTACGTCTTCAGTAGGAACCAAAGGGCTCAGAGCTGAGAGCCACAGACAGGAAGACAGACAGGACTGAGAGCCACAGACAGGAAGACAGACAGGACTGACTAACATGTTGTTGGTTTGGGTCTGCACGTGGAATTTGATGACAGTAAAACAATGTACATTAACAGCAGCCTTATCCTTTAATCAAAGCATAACTGTACCTTCTAAAGGCATGTTAACTCTGCACACATGATTGATTACGACTGTTATGTATCAGACATTGTTGAGGTTTAATAGTTTTCGTTCGTGAGTCAGGTTTAGTGTTGTTCATGTTGCTCTTTCCCTCTCTTCATCTGTCCGTCTTTCTTTATTTCTTTTCATCTCTTCAATTTAATACCAATCATACTGAAATGACTTGTTTAAAACATGTTTGATGCAGTGGATTAACATGTAACACTTCCCAAAAACTGACTCACATACAAATCAATCAAAAGGCCGAAGTTTCTCCTCCTCTTCATCCCTCTCCTCCCTCCTTCCTCTCCTCAGCTGTGTTAATTGCACTGAGGAGGAACTGTTGTTTTAAATTTAGCAGCGTTAATAAGGTTTGTTAATTACATTGTTAACGAGGGTGGGGGGGGCTACAGAGGTGGGAGCTGCTGTGTGTGTGTGTGTGTGTGTGTGTGTTTCCTGTTATAATAGTCTCATCATCAGCTGACTTCCTCCTGTTTGCTTCCTCTTCCTGTCGGTGTTCTCTGCTGCTGACGGCCTCTGATTCTTTGGCTTTTAGTCATAAAATGTTTGCATATAATTTTACATATATACAGTATAAGTATATAATTATAACAGCAGGGAATGTAGAGGCTCTGCAGTAGAGGCTTGGCATCAGTTGCATCATGAATCCAGTATAGTAACCAGCTTTGTTAGCATTATTTTATGTTTTGCTCACCAACCTGCTCAGTGACAGTTTGACTTATTTTGTTGTCTTGATGTTACAGTAGCTGCTTGGAGACTCGTTGTCGAGGTAGAGAAGTAACCAGCACAGAACAAATATATCTATGTTACCAGTGTTTTGTCCATAGCACTATGTAGAACATACATACACTGCTAGTACTGTGAAAATACTGAACACAATACATGCATAGACAAAATAGACTCTTGTCTAGAGTATACAAGTGAAACTCTAAGAATATGATGTCTCCCTACCTGCAAAGCAGTCTGGCAGTTCAAGAATATCATAATTACCTTAAAGCTTTATGTCCAAACTCATTATAAAGGCCTAACAAGTAAAAAACAGTCATTTGTTATATTATTTAGGTAGACAACTCCCAAAAGTGAGGGCTAATATCGACTCCAGCTAGTTCAGGCAGTCAACTGCTATAAACACACGTGACAAACCTCACTCTCCACGACCATCTACCAAACACACCCTCCCAATTTAGCGCTCTATTTAAGCTGCAAAATATGTCCCATCTCTCCCTCTGCCTGTCAATGCCGCCCCAGCATCCACCTGCAGGCTTAAGATGTCTGCTCATCACTCCCCAAAATCTCTATGTAAACATATCTGCGGGGAGGGACGAGGCCGGAGCCTGGACGCCAAACTCTAACTCTGTTCTGCTGCTGTAATAAACATTTCAAACGTGAGGTGTCTGACTGAACTCTTGTTTAGTTTTGCAAGAGTGAGCGAGGGCCACATTCTTACTCACCCAAAGCATTTCAAACGTTAATATAAAAATAACCATTTTCTTCACACCTAAACTCAAGACTTAACTTAAAAGTAACCACGTAATCTTGTGCCTAAATCCAAACCCAGGTCAGTCACAGAACTTCTATCCAAAATTCTGGCAGATTGTACAATTGCTTGCTTCAACTAGATGCATGTAAAAGTGCGCTAATCAGATGTGTTAACAACAGCCATATTAAATTAAACACGATATGTTAGTTTCTAATGTTAATGAGCTGTTTTGATGCTGGAAAATGGTCAAATTTAAAGAAACCGTGGAATCAGTTTCATTACAAACACACTGCTCTTGTTTTTGACCTTAATGAAGCCCCCCAAGCCGCCTGCTAACTGTTAGTATCTGAGGCTGACAGGATGATCTGTATTCCAGCTGCTGAATCACACTCAACAGCACCAGCCCGCACCAGCTGAGAGATCTGCTGCGATATCTCCACAGGCGTTAATCTGTGTGGGAGAAGATGGCAGACACTGATCAGCTTAGCTTCAGCACACTGCACCGATGCCTAATGAGATGATTTCTCATTAGTGCTGATTCCATACGCTCTGCTGCCTCGGCCTGCTGCGAGGCAGATCCTCGCTTCCTGAAGAGGACCAACGTGTCCTCACATGACTCCTCACCTGGAAACTGGACGTCTACTACTGAGACTGTCATATTAGGAATAAACATTATTCTCTGAATGTTAACGAATTACACGTCAACTTATATCAATTACACATTTTAGAAACAGTAAATGTCATATCTGAGATGGTAGTAATAATTTAGGTCATATTCAGGTCATTGAAGCACATTCCATCCAAAAATATTTTGTCATTTTACTTTGAACTTTGGCCAAGTGGACCATGTTCAAAGCCTTGTGGAGGCGGCTGCTTGGAGTTGTGGTCAGAAGGTTGTTGGTGCCTGTCGTGGTTGCAAGCTGAGAACCTGCTGGTGGTGAAGGCGGTGAAGGCGGCCGTCAAGCTGAAGAAGGAGGTCTTTCAGGCTTGGTTGGCCCAGGGGTCTCCTGAAGCAGCAGACAGGTACCGGGGAGGCCAGAATGGCTGCGGCTTCGGTGGTTGCAGAAGCAAAAACTCAGGTGTGGGGGCAGTTCGGGGGAGTTTTGGAGAAGGGGTTTCGGGGTATCACACTGCTCAGCCTTCCTGGGAAAGCTTATGCCAGGGTGCTGAAAAGGAGGCTCCAACCAAGTGTCAAACCTCAGATCCAGGAGGAGCAATGCAGATTCCGTCCTGGTCGTGGAACTCTGGACCAGCTCTTTACCCTCATGGGAGTTTGTCCATCCAGTCTACATATGATTTGTGGACTTGGAGAAGGCTTATGACCATGTCCCCTGGGGAGTCTTGTGGGAGGTACTACGGGGCGTACCAGGGCTGTTGTTACGAGCCACCCATTCCTTATTATAAAACTGGAGTGAGAGCTGAATCTGTATTCTCGGCAGGAAGTCAAACATGTTTTCAGTGGGTTTTGGGTTCCGCCAGGTTTGTCCTTTACGTTAAAAGGAAACAGTTAAGGTGGTTCAGGCATCGGCTCAGGATGCCTCCTGGGAACATCCAGTCAGTAGGAGACCCAGGAGAAGGACGTCTGGACTACCTTGCTTAGCCTGCTGCCACCACTACCCGGCCTCGGATAAGCGGCAGAAAATGGATGGATGGATGGACTTTGAACTTTGATGTTGGTGTGTCTTTGTATTCCTCTGTGTTTATGCGAGTGTGTGTTGTCTTCCTAACATGATAAGTGGCTAGTAAAGACATGAGAATGAGGGGCGTTCGAGCTGCTCTGGTCACTGGGAGAGAGAGGGCTGAGAGGATTTTGGTGTTTGAAGTGGCAGACAGCGTTTCTCACTCAGTGTTTCTCCATGTCGCTGTGAGGAAACATGTTACCTCTGGTGGAAACGACAACAACGTTTGGAGTTGTTGGAAGGTGAATGTTTTCTCTTTTAATGGAGCTAGTTTCCCCCTTGCTTCCTGTCTTTGTGATAAGCTAGGCTAACCATGTCCTGGACCTATCTTTGTACTGGATGCACACAGATCTTGTGTGGTATAGAATGAGGTGGGATTGTTGGAAGCTTGTGCTTGCAAAAGGGTCAAATGATTTTGCACTTCCTGAACTTTTAGTGGCCATTTTCTGCTTTTTCTTCCCTAGAACCATCTTTAGCTGATGCGCAGATACATTAACATTGAATTAAGATGACCCGGTTACTGACTTTTCTGTAAAAGTGACCAGGTGCTTATTCAGACATGACATGTTAAATTGCTATCAGATTAACATAAAGGGGTGCACGTCTGAAAGTGGCCGAGAAGTGCAACGAGATCAAGAACAAGATCGTTTCTGAAGCCGCAGCGTGTTTCTCCTGATGGAAATGTTTTCGGCCGTTGCAGCGCGTTGGCCCTCATCAGCCACCGTAGAAACAGACTTTAAAAACAACTTTTTAGGTGCCAGTACGCTGAAATATTTCTGCATCTGCAGGGGAAGACAAACATAAAACTTAGCATAAAACTACAATAAACAATGAGAAACAATAGGGTGGATTGCGATAATAAATGGGGGGGTGTTAAAGGGTTAATGTGACAAATAATCCTGGACATTATAGAGATTTTATTTTATTTTGTTCTGTGTTTTCTGACTGTCGCAGTGAAGTTACATGAATCAGTCAAATGAATGTGTTCAGGGATATAAGAGCTCTCTCTTTGTGTGTGTGTGTGTGTGTGTGTGTGTGTGTGTGTGTCTAACAGTACAGGTCATACCTTTACTCTCAGTGCAGTTAAAGTGAGGTGGCGTCACTCAGCCGTAGAAAACACAATCTTTCCCTGGTAAGGTTGGGAGTCTGTGGTCAGGAAGGACAAGAGCTTTAAAAGCTCACACACACACACACACTCTAAGGTCAGCTCAAACTGCAGCCAAGAGAATAATATGAGTCTTAAAAGCTCTGCTGCTGGTGGACGCACAGGTCAGAACAACACACACACACACACACACACACACACACACACACACACACACACACACCTTGCAAATTCACACAAAGGACAACATCAACAAAGCAGAAACTGAAACCTTTTTAGGTCGTTGAAAGTCTTGGAAAAGTCCTGGAGTTTTCTCCTCGCCTGCTTCATTTCCATAGAAGGACTGATCGCAGCTGCGACCGTTGAAACGATGCATTCTTTGTAAAGCAGCTGTGTATGCTACTTATGGTTTATGGATCTGGGAGACGTTGGAGCCGTTAAGATGACGAACGACCTCGCTGTCGACAGCAAACAGCTGTGCGCTAACCTGATGTCATCGTGAAGCTTCTTCTTTGGCTCGATTCTCTGACGGATTATAATGAGACGAGGGAGTTATTGTTTCAGAGACGGAGATAAAATCTGGTTTGTAGAATTAAAAATGTAAACTTGAAGCCTTGAAGAGGAAAACACAGAGGTCTGAGGAGCTGAGTCATTCAGTGGCTGCAGTTATGGTATGTCATCAGTCTGAGAGATGATTCCTGTTTAAATTCTCCACAAACAGTCATTTAAACCCAAAATCCACTGACTTATAATAAGCACTCTTATTGCTGTGCTGCTGAGGTTTTAGATTCACACACTATTTGACCCTGAAGTAAAAAGAAAAAAGCTATTTGGCCCCGTTTGAATGAATCCTGCCACCTCCAAATACCCATAATGTGCAAATATCAGATTACACATGGCAACACTGCAGTTCACCTACAGACCAAGTAATACTTGTATTAAGTAATTAATTTCCTTTTTATTTATATCAACTACAAAAAGTAAAGTTCTTACAGCTAGATTGACTAGATACAGTGGATATTTTGTGTTTTAGTTTAGAAATGTAAAAATTATTTTACAGTTCATTGATTTACTACCAAACAACTGAAACTAGGGTTGTAATTTTCCTTAACTGAGAGTTGAAAATGTTAACAATCAATAATCGATTAATCATTAATAATTAATAAGATACAAAATGCACATCTTTGTCTAAGTTTAGGTTTTATTTAAACAATTCTAGCAGCACATTAGTTATGTGAAACATTAGTTTTAATTGATACTGTACTGTTTCTCTTTAGGGGACACGATAGCCTGGTTCAGTGTAGTTCAGGAGCTCACGAAATCCCTCATCGTCCACCATGTTTGTAGGCTTCATGTCGTCTATTTCGTCTTTCGTCTTCTGTCACTTCACCATCATGTTCCCCCAAAAAAGTTTATACTGGTTTGAGCCGCAGGTGTTTTACATGATTATGAGGCCATCTGTTGTGTGTTCATAAACTGCTGATATCACTTTTCCCAAAGAGAGAGTTTTGATGTTTTATTTTGAAAGAAACATGATAGAGGGTTCAAATTATGTCCGACTCGCCCCGACCACGCAGGAGCAGGAAGGTAGCGCAAGGTGTGTCGATATAAGTCACTGTGTCTGTGAAATCTCATTGGCCGGCCCGTCCTGCTGTCCCCAGGTGTGCGTGACACCAATATTTTCCCCGTGTCATTTCCTGTCTGTTTGCTTTCTCTCTGCTCTCGAGAGTGCTGAGAAACACCGTGAAGTTCAGACACACAATCCCACATCCTGTTCGCCTGACCTCTACTCTGTCTCTCCCCTCAGACCATCAAGGCCACGTCTCCGCTCGGCGACCCCCGGGTGACCTACAACCTGGAGGAGGGTCAGGTCCCGGAGACCAACATGCCGGTGCGGTTCTACGTCAAGCCGAACCGGGCGGACAGCTCGGCGTCCATCCTGGTGGCCGAGAACCTCGACTACGAGACGACGCGCTTCTTCGCGCTCAGAGTGCGAGTCCAGAACGTCGCCGCCGTGCCGCTCGCATCGTTCACCACCGTCTACGTCAATGTGACAGGTGTGTTTGTGTTTGTGTTTGTGCTTCTACTTTAATCTTTGTGAGGACTTCTTTGAGTTATTTTGAGTTTTTGAGGTCGGGGAGTTGCGATGTGCCAATCCAGGGAACAGAAGTGATAAAATTGCTGCTTTTGTGTAGAGAGTAGATACTCAATCAGAGCTTCGCTCAAAAGAATAATAAATGTCAACCAACAAAAGCATTTGAAATTGTCAATAACAGACAAACGTATTGCTTTGGCACTTTCTTCGTGTCTGGTCAAACAGGAAGTGGCACAGTGAAATCATTTCCTTGTGAAACAGATGTTTAGACATTAAAAACTTTCTCTTGGGAATGTTCATGCATTATTCTAAGATGGCTACCCCACTGCTAGCCTTGTAGTCACACCAGATAAATGAAAATTAAGCTATGTTATGTATTTGTAGCAGTTTGTCACGGGATAGTGTTTAAGTAAAACCAGCATTACAATAAACTGAGTTGAATTGGTTGTATTTGTGTTATTATTGGATTTTATTTAGATGGAACTGCTGATTTGAACTTTCTGTTCACACGTCTGTAGCAACAGTTTGCAGTTTGTGAAAGGCATAAATTCTTGCGTCAAAGTTCAACTCTACATGAAAGCACCGTGCAAATCCACTGATGGCAGTGGTTTGATTGAAATGAAGTGATTTTGGAGCAGAACGCTGCAGAATATATGCTGCTGTGATCGAGACCTAAAGCTGCCAAAGTCACACCAACGATGGCTTTGGGATCAGACGTCAGCTGATGATTGTTGAACCTTTATTGTCGTAAACTAAAAGAAGTGACTCTTTTTGATTCATGTAATCTGCTTTGTGGTAATATATACTAGACTAGTAAACAGGGTTGTCAATCCCAAACACTTTGGCTGCAACTAACCTCTCTTCTTTTCATCATCGATTTATCGTTCAGTTAATAAAATGTCAAAAAATTGCGAGTGACGTCTTTCAAATTGCTTCTTTTGTCCGACCAACAGTCCAAAACCCAAAGACTCTTTGTTTACTGTCAGAAAGGACAAAGAAAAGCAGCAAATCTTCACATTTAAGAAGCTGGAACCAGAAAATTTGTTTTTGCTTGAAAAATGACTGAAACAATTAACTGATTGTCAAAATAGTTGGCAATTAATTTTCTTTCCATCGACTAATGGTTGCAGCTCTACCAAACACTAGCTTTATAAGTGAGTTAATAAGTGAGATATGTCAGATATTGTTGTACTTACATTGTGTCTGGATATTTTTCTCTTCATATTATCTCGCAGAGTAACAGCAGACAAAATCAAAACCCACAAAACTGTTAAAATAACCATCTGTTCATATTTTAATAGCACTTCTAATTTGAAACCAGGTCCCTGGAAATCTTTAGGAGCATATTCACTCTCTTAAAAACAAAGTCCTGGTTCAGCTCTGACCAGCGGAGGGAGAGAAGCGATCAGGGAACGACTGAGACTCTATAATGAGCGACGCTGCTGGAAAATGACAAAGAATGACGGGAAAGAATAATGAAGTGTAGTTCGTGTCCCTGGTCGTCTCCAGCAGTAAGAAAAGAGAAAATAAAACAGCAGCGACCGGTGGTGTGAGCTCCACGCCGCCTCATTTTAACAGTGACTCATTTCCCAATCAGCGTCTGTAGGCGGGCGGAGAGGAGTGAAGGGGAGAAAACACTTCCTGACTTTGATTGGCTTTGAACAAACCCACATCGGATGCTGTAATTGGCTTAGCGGAGCTTGAAAGTGAGCTGACAAGCTGCTTTGTGGACTCTTCACGGTGTTTGGAGGATAATTCCTCACTAATAACTCTGTTTTCATTAGCGAGGGGGGAGGGGCACAGTCCAGCTTCACTGATGGACGTCTGCTCTTTGTCTCTTCGTTCTTTATTTCACTGGAGTCTTTCTTTGCTTTTCTTTGCCTTCTATCTGCGCTCTCTCTTTCTTTTCATCTCGCTTTTCTCTGCTTCTTTTTCTTTGTTTGTTTGTGTCTTGCTTGGTTGCTTTTCTTTTCTCTCTCTTTTGCCTTTTTCTCTGTCAGTTTTTAATCCAATTTAATCAGCTTTCATGGACATGACAGGCTGCATGTGTTCTGCTGCCAGATCCTGCAACAACAAAACAACAGAAAAGACACATTTAGAAAAAATAAAAGAGAGGTTTTTCATCGCTGCTCTTCCTTTTCTTTCATTCTGTCATCAGACGTGAACGACAACGTCCCTTTCTTCCTGTCGTCCACCTACGAGGCCACGGTTCCTGAAGGAGCAGAGATCGGCACGTCGGTGGCTCAGGTGTCGGCCACAGACCTGGACTCTGGTCTGCACGGGATGGTGAGGAGCGCCTACACATGCGCAGATGATTTGTGAACTTCCTCTTCCTCTTCTTCTTCTACCACTTTAGCGTCTTTCTCCTCCTGCTTCAGATCCACTATATGATCCTGAAGGACGAGAGCGGGGACTCTCAGTTCTTCAGCATCGACTCTCGTAGCGGCGTCATCGTCACTCAGGCCTCCTTCGACCGCGAGCAGAAAGCCTCGTACCTGATCGAGGTCCAGTCGCAGGACGGCTCCGAGTCGTCCAGACCAGGCCAGCAGGGACAACCCAACACTGGTAACACACACACACACACACACACACACACACACACATATAAAGGGACACATCCGGGATAGAACAAACCTTGCAAACTGTCTGATTCTCTAATTATACTGCTGCCACTAAAAAGAAAAGAATTCAAGCCGTCAAAGTAAATGATAAATATGATCCAACATGTGTAGGAAAAGTTTATTTTAGTCTATCTGAGGGCTAAAAGACTAGAATATTTGGAATCAGAAGGAACGTGCACATAATGGGGGAAACAAGACTGGCGTGAAAAATTAAAACATTTACAAACATTTTGTATTAAAAACATAATCTACAACTCACTGTCAAGCACAGCTGAAGCTTATAAAAGGAATATTTACACATCTGGCTATTGTCTAAACTTTACAAGTCTTGAGTTTGACCGCGAACATGCGAATATTTGGATCAGTACCCAGTTTGAGCGGTGCCAGGATTTACTACTACAGCAGTATGAACCCCCCATAACTGCATCATGATGCCGATTCATAATCAGTATGAATTCATGCTTCGTCAGGTCTGTTCGCAAGACAACAAGCAAACAACTCTTAAAATGCTTGTTTTCTGAATGGAGTTTGGCTCGATCAGGGCTAGTGCCTTGGTTCATAGTAAAGTACAACTTACCAGGTCGTCCAACTTCCTCGCTTACTTTTCTCCAATCAGTCTGTTTTTGTCCAGTCTCTGTATCAACATGAAGTAGTATCATTTATTGATGTCGTCAATAAATGTGTTCAGATGACGCTAATCGTTAATCTCCGCTCTTCGCTCAGACACGGCCTACGTCAGGATCTTCATCACCGACGTCAACGACAACGCCCCGGCCTTCGCCCAGCCAGCGTACGAGGTGAGCGTGGAGGAAGACGAGGAGGTCGGCTTCGTCCTCATCACCGTTACCGCCAATGACGAAGACGAAGGTGAGTCACGTGAACTTCAGTCAGACGGATCAAACTGAGTGAGTTCTTTCTCTTCACAGCTGTCTCACCTTCCTCTCTCTGCTCTGTCCTCCTCTTCTTCTGTTTTCTACTTCCATCTCTTCTCTTCTTCTGTTCTGTTCTCTTGTCTTTTCACCCCTCCTCCTCGTCTCTCCTCACCTCTATTCTCCCCTCCTCCTCCCTCCTTTCCTCTCTCCTCCCCTCCTCTCCTCCTCCCTCCCCTCCTCCTCCCTCCTCTCTTCTTCTCTTGCTGTCGCAGCTCGTTAGCGAGTGCTGCTGCTCCCTTGAGGTCGACAGTTTTGATGTTTGTCTCTTTGTTTGTGTTTGTCCCTCGTTCCTCTTCCTCCTCCGCTCTGAACCAATAAGCAGCAGGAGTCAAAAAAATCTGAAAACAACAACAAAACATCTCTCACTCTCTCTCTCTCTGTCTCTCTCTCACTGTCTCTCTCTGTCTCTCTCTCTCTGTCTCTGTCTCTCTCTCTCTGTCTCTCTCTGTCTCTCTCTGTCTCTCTCTGTCTCTCTCTCTGTCTCTCTGTCTCTGTCTCTCTCTCACTGTCTCTCTCTGTCTCTCTCTGTCTCTCTTTCTGTCTCTCTCTGTCTCTCTCTCTCTGTCTCTTTCTGTCTCTCTCTCTGTCTCTCTCTCTCTCTGTCTCTCTCTCTCTGTCTCTCTCTCTCTGTCTCTTTCTGTCTCTCTCTGTCTCTCTCTCTCTGTCTCTCTCTGTCTCTCTCTCTCTGTCTCTTTCTGTCTCTCTCTGTCTCTCTCTCTCTGTCTCTCTCTGTCTCTCTCTGTCTCTCTCTCTCTGTCTCTTTCTGTCTCTCTCTGTCTCTCTTTCTCTGTCTCTGTCTCTCTCTCACTGTTAATGACGGCGGAAAGAAGAGCGACGTCTGATTATTTGTTTTCTTTTTTTTTAATCTTTAACCTTTATTTGTTCTGCAGGGAGAGATCCACATTCACACTTTGCTTCGTATTTCTATTCGTTGTGATTCCCTCAGGAGATCCCCAAACTTCCCGTTGCTCGTCTCCCGTGGTCTCGTCTCTCCAAACTTTCTTTCGCGGTTTGATCAGATTTTAGAATTTGAGCCGTTTACTGTATTTGTTATAAATAGAAACAAGGAGCAGTTCAGTGCAGACTGAACTTACTGAAGACATGAGACTAAAAACATAAAGCAGAATCTTCGGCCAAAGTCTGAGATCTCTGATTTGGGCTTTTGTTTGACTAGGAGAGTTAAAGATGCAGTTGTAGAGTTTTTAAATATCACTAATGACTCACAGACACATCATGTGGCTCATGAGGCCAGGGTACAGTTACAGTATGGTTTATGCTAGTAGGGGTGGACGATATGGCCAAAATCTTCTCTCACATTATAAAACTCAGTCCGAGCTGTCTTAAGTCAGTCTTTTCTTTTCTTCGTCTTAATGTTCCGATAAAATCAAACATGTTTAATATTATCTGAAGGTAGCTGTGCTCTCTCCAGCACCAAACAGAAAACAGCAAACCAGGTAGTTACTTTGGTAACGGCCGAAAAACTCCTCAGATACCGTCACACACACATGAATTAACAGTTTTATGAGTCGTGTTTAATTTGGCGTGTATCTGATCCACCAACCAGCACTTATTTTAGTGAGAAATCTGAATCTTTGAAACGGTTCGCCTCTCATTCCCACGGTCTTCTTCTCTCGCTAAAATAGCGCAGCTAACCAACGGAGGCTGGTAGCGAGTTGAGGCGACAAAATCCAAAATATAGAGTTTGCACTGAAATACAGTTTATCTTTATGGATTATATTGATGCCGAATTGACAAGAAGACTGTCGACATATGACGACCTTTATCTTGTGTTTCTAGAGTTATGTGTTTCTACGGACACGTAAGGAATTGTTAATATGTCATATTTCTTAAAGGGAGTTTGGTGTAATATTCTCCCCGGAGAGTGCAGTCTCATTTTCCTGCCACACCTCCCCATGCAGGGATCGTTATCAACATTTCAGGTGTGCTCACTCAGTTTTACCTGTAAATAAAGGGCCGTCTGATTGTGATTTAGTTGCAGTCTTACTGTGTGTTCAGACAGAATGTGACACAGTCTTTTGATGAAAATTATTATTAGTCACATTTTAGTCATTTGGTTATTGTTAAAAAGACATTTTAGTTAAATTTTCATCAGGTAAAGTCTCACTTTTATTGTGCATATTTTATTTTTATGTTGTCTGAGCACGCTGAGGCTACAGCTGTCGCCATCTTTGATGTGTGTAGCTACCATGGTTACAGGTGCTGTATCTTAACACAACAAATTCAATGATGCTGTTACATAAACATAAAAATACATAAAAACTGTCTTCAAATTGCGTATGTAGTCAGGCATTAAATGTCCCCAAACTCCTGCGACTCCTGAGGTTTAAAAATCTGTTTTGATCTTTTTTGTGTGTCTAATGTGCAGTTGTTGTTGCAAGCATCTAGATTTAGTATTTATTCCCTTCAGACGGATCCCTGTAAGCTTCAGGAAGACGGTTAACACGGGATTAAGAAATGCTGAGACAGCAAACTGCTGATGAGTCCCTCCCAAACGTAGACGCTTTATCCCCAGTTTGTGTCTCGTCAGGGACTCCTCGTGGTAATTAACAAACACCCCTCAACCCCAAACCACTGGGGGGGGGTCCAGAGAAGGAGATGGAGAACCAGTGATCTTAGCTCAAACTCCCCCAAACCTTCCTCACAGGCAGGTAGGTGGGAGCGTTACTGGGATGACCTGCTGAGTCAGAACTGTGTTTCTGAATCTTTATCATTTATCCACAAGAAATGCATCTTCCTCTCTGGTTTCAGCCTTTCATGAACCCCCCCACTGGTTGAATATTAGTTGAGGCTCTAACATAATAAAGACAAGACAGTAATGTTGTCTAATATCTGTTGTTCATGAACGCTAAATAAACTTCTTGACACTTTTTTACACCTTTTTTATTTATTTGCTTATTTTGACAGGCACTACGTAAAGTAAACTCACATGACTCTCTGAATAACGTACTTTTTTTTAAATTGAATTGTTTGGCAGACAAATATAACCACCACATGTACTTCTAGTGGCATTAAATGTCATTTGGTGCATTTTGTTGCAATAATTTTATGCACTTTGTTTATTTTTGTTTTCATTGCAAAATCAGAATTTGTTTTGTGGACCGTGATGTAATACAGTTAAGGAGGTTGACCTTCAAGGGCGCCTGAAGGGGAAGTTTATATGAAAATTTGCCCCTGTCAATAATTGTGACGAGGCGTCACCAGAAAGAAAATCTGAAACACGTTAACTTGACTCTAAATGTAGCGCGTGCAGTTCGCTCACTGAACTCGTCCTGCTTCTCGTAGACGTTCATCTTCACCAACATCAGTAAACTGAACAGCTGCACAAAGGCTCACAAGCTCTCGCCAAAGTTTCGGGTCACTTCTGATGATCAGGGTTTCAAAGTGACAAATCTGTTTTTGATTCGTCACCAAATAATTTTGTTGTTGGTTGAAATATATTCTGGTGACTACTGGTGAAACCTGTGTGTGCACTGGTGTGTGCATGGTCCTTGCTCTGTGTTTCACGTGTTGTTTTACTGCACATCCAACATGTTGCTAGCTACTGGTTTCTTCTGTGAACGTGCACAGGTGTGATAAAGAGGTAAAGACTGAAATACAAAGAGAAATGTGTCGTCTGCATATTATTAGCTATGCAAATTCGAGGCTGACTTACAGGGGAGGCATCCAGTGAGATGCCAGAGATGCCAGTGTGTTTATATACATAATAATATGCTGTGTGTGTATATGTATGTATATATATTATATATATATATATATATATACATATATATATATATACGTATATACTCAAGAGGTATATTGTGTGTGTGTGTGTTTGTCTGAAGGTGACTGAAGGTGAAAGAATCAAACTCAAAGAGTTAAAGCTCCAATCTGATGTTTGATGAGCTATAAACTCACCTGAAGGTTTTATTCTCTGACTGCAGCAACAGCTCCGTCACCTTGGCTGCAGCTGCGTGTGTGTGTGTGTGTGTGTGTGTGTGTGTGTGTACATTATGACCACAGTTTGCTGTTGAAGCTGACAGGTGTTGAAGCACCAGTGACCTTCTGTCCAGATATAAACTGGAGGTCAGACAAACACAATTACAGGAGAAACACACACACACACACACACACCAAGGCTCTTGCTGCATTTATTCCAGCTTGATTTGGTGTTTGTTGGAATAATCAAAGGTGGGGTGGAGGTGTGAGGGGTGGTAATCTAAACCCACCCCCCACCCCCCATCCTAAAGCTGATTAGGCGCAGCGGCTTTTGTCACCCGTCGTGTTTTCTGGATCCCGTTTGGTCCTCCGAGTGGAAAATTTGCCGAACTAAGTGCGTCTGCTAATGAGATCAAGAGGCTCTTTTTTAATTCCGCTGAGTTCGGTGTTTCAGTTCAGTGTCGCCCCGGGGTTTAGTACACACACACACACACACACACACACGTTGAGTGATAATGAGGGGTGAGTGAGTGTGTGTGATTGCTCATGTAATATCAGCGGTGATGTTACTGTGCAGACAGAAGCTGATGATGATGATGATTGACTGTGTGTGTGGCGTGAAGGTTGCTGAGCTGGTCAGAGTGTGTTAAAGTTGACTCACTACTATAGTGATCAGTTTATATCTTAAAGTTCTGCAGCCGACTGTCCTCCTGCTCACTAGTAAAATAATCTCTACAAACAGATATCTGCATATGAACACAGGATCTGGAGGCAAGGGACAAGATTTTGGTATCAGAAGAGGTCTGGTTTCCATTTGTAGTCAGTCTGCAGTCCGAGTAGTATTGACCAATCACGTTTAAGCGGGCTTTGGTTGCATGCAGGTAAACAGTCCGTGTGGAGAGCAAAAGAGGCCGAATGCATTGGCCAAAATGCACAACGATTTAGCTTTTTATTGATCTCAGAACCCTAGAGATCAGCTTTTGATTAGCTTTTTTAAAATGTGTCTGCATTCAAATCGTCGTCAGTTGATAGCCGGTGGGTTCCCAGATTGCTAATCGGACTGTAAACAAAGACGCACAGATGAGGATGTCTTGGCCCGGATATCAAATACCCAGATATCCGCTGGCTCCACCGGAAGCCCCGAAACATTGGCCGATGGGTTATGAGACTGCTAGTAAAATAACTGGAACACTTAACGGTGGAACTGGTGGTTTCTGCAGCAGTGCAGTCAGTTGTTTTTACGTGTAGGTTGTTCAGCTTGTAAAGTACTAAAACAAAAAGTTAATTAATCAACATGAATCATTAATGTCGGGGTCAGACTTCACAATGTCAGCTCAGATACTGATCCAGATCCAACAGATGTGGGTTGTCGGGAACAGAAAATGAGCATCAGGCATGACATCGGGTTACGTTTGTCAGTGGTTATGACGATGCTTTGTGACGCTTCAGACGCCTTGGTTGTTAACACTCCTGATCCTGGAAGTCTGTCTCTGCACATCATGCAGGTTATGTAAAGACCACAACCTGTGATTGTAGTCTCTAGTGTCTGTAGGTCAGGAAAGATTCCCGTGTTCATAACTTGCAAGACTTGTTGTTTTATTGCAGAGTTGGTCGTGTGACGGTTAAAAATACTGTGCATTAACAACATGCAGCTCTATATCCATAAATTAGGAATGAATTACCTTGACTGACTAGACTTGTGAGCCATTCATGTATTATTTATCCAGAGGTTTCAGAAAACTCCAAGTTTGTAATTATGATTTAAATGTTGATGTGAACTGTACAACAAGTCAGAAAAAAGGGAATTACGGTTTCTCCCGTAAGACATGAACGTGGCACAAGTCACAGCAGCTGTTGTGAGGTCTGATGGCAGCATAAAGGTAGTTTACTTGGGCTCCTCCACTAACTCTGTCTTAGCCATGATAATTAACATTTGCACATTTTACCTTTTTGAAAAGCATAAATCTTTCTTCAGCTTTCATCTTTTTTTGTAGGAAGAATTCAAAGGTACAAAATGAGTAATTTAGGGTAATTATTTGTCATTTAAAGGCACATATTACTAATTATCAAGGGACAATTTATCCCAAAATATCTTGTCTAAAACCTACTGCGCTTCATGTTTCTTGTCACTTAAGACTCACACACACACACACACTGACACACACACACACACACACACACACACACACACACTGACACACACACACACACACACACACTGACACACACACACACACACACACACTGACACACACACACACACACACACACACACACACACACACACACTGACACACACACACACACACACACACACACACACTCTGGGCAGTGCAGTCAGCTGAATTTCAAAAAGCCGCAGTATCTCTTGCAGCCATCTGAGGCCACAACATGTGATATTTTCTAATGCGGTTTTAAATCGAAATGAAACTTTCCTCCAGTCATGAGTTAAGTCCTTCAGAGTGTCGACCTGCAGTCAGCGCTCAGGGACGACTTCCCCCTCCGGTCCGCCTCACAAGGAGCAGAGATCTGACCTTAATCTCAATTTTGGGCTTCCTGCTAGGCTTCGAATTAAATCAGCCCTATCCCCCAGTGTGTGTGTGTGTGTGAGTGTGTGTTTGTGTGTGTTAAGAGGGCAACACCATATGGCCAGACTGATCATTAGGGAGGCTGCCGGAGGCGAAAAACCGCTGGAACTACTCCCCTTACACACATTTACACACACACACACACACACACACTCGGCCGCTTGGCGAGTGTCATGGCGGATCGTGCTCAGAGGCTGTGATGGGCCAGTGCACTTAAGCTTTTCACACACACACACACACACACACTCTCTCTCTCTCCGGTGTCTTAATGAAGGTCCTCCATGTCTCCACAGATGGTGTTTGTCTCCTAAAGTCTCCTTGGTGCCGGTAAACAGAGAGCAGGCCGGACCCAGACAGACCTGCCTCTGGGCTCTGAACATGCATCTGTGTGTGTGTGTCGGCATTTCTTTACTTCATCTGGAAAGAAGAGGAGAGAAAAGGAAAGGAGGAAGTGAGGCGATGAGGGAGGATAGGAGGAGACAAGGTCAGAGGAAAGAGGAGTTTAGGGGACAAGAGAAGCAAGAAGAGAGGAAAGGAAAAGAGAGGAGGAGACGAAAGAGGAGAAAAGGGTACAGGGTAGGAAAGAAGGTTAGAAGAAGAAAAAGCCAGGAGAAGAAGAACAGAAAGGAGGAGGGGGAGGACACAAGGAAAGTAAGAGGAGGAGGACTGAAAGGGGGAGTTCAAGAGACAAGTGAACAAAAAGAGGCATCAAGGATGCTGTAGGAGGAAAAGAAAGGATACTAAAAGATTCGGGGGGAGGAGTAAGGAGGAGAGTAAAGAAAAGAAGAAGGAAGAGGAGAGAAAAACAGTTGAGAGAAAGGGAAGAAAAAATAAAAGGAAAGAAGAAGAAGTGTGGCCTGGAGAGGAAGAGAAAAGGTAGGATAGGAAGAGGAAGGAAAGGAAAGGAGGAAGTGAGGCGATGAGGGAGGATAGGAGGAGACATGGTCAGAGGAAAGAGGAGTTTAGGGGACAAGAGAAGCAACAAGAAAGGAAAGGAGGAGAGAGGAGAAGAGGAAAGAGGAGGAACGGGTAGGAGAAGAAGAGTAGAAAGGAGGAGGGGAGAGAGAAAAGGAAAGATTGAGGCAAGAAAAAATAAAAGGGAAGAAGAAGAAGGGTGGCCTGGAGAGGAAAGGGGAAAAGAAGAGAAAAGGTAGGATAGGAGGAGGAAGGAAGACGGGAAGCTCAAGAGACAAGAAGTCAAGAGAAGCTGTTGAGGAAAGGAGGGAAGGAAACTAATAAAGGACTTGGAGGGAGCAGGTAAAGAGGAGAGGAAAGCAGGGAAGGAGACACCATTCGAGGGTACAAATACGTCTTTTGAATGAACTGTCCCATTAGCAACTGAACTAAGCTAACAAGTTTGCTAGCTGACCGTTGGCGAGTTCGGAGAGCTTTATTTTGCCTCTTCGTTAACTTTTTATCGAACGAAAATGGTGTGCAGTGGTGAACAAAATGCCAGGAGGGATTAAACAGAACAGCAGAGAGAAAATGGAAGCTACTGTGACTGACTAGTGGTAGTTAGCGGTTAGCTCGCCAGCTAGCCTTAGACTAGTCACTACGTCACCAAGCTTATAGAAGCAAATATTTCACAAAAAGACCTTGAGGAGAGAAAAGAAAAGGAGAGGCAGAAATTACATATGGCGAGAGAAAGACAGACTGTAGAGACATCCAGAAATTTGGTTTTAACATCCCACAAGTGTGTGTGTGTGTGTGTGTGTGTGTGTGAGAGAGAGAGAGAGAGAGAGAGAGAGAGGAGGTGTGTGGGCGAGCAAGGCAGCTAATGAGCCCCGCTGTGAGAGAGACGCCTGTTTTCCTCCCAAATATTTATCGGCTGCTGCTGTCCACACGGGTCATCACTGTGTGTGTGTGTGTGTGTGTGTGTGTGTCCACTGCCAATCAAAAAAAGTTTCTTTTCACAATAAGAGCTCCACTGTCACCAAATGATGGGCAGCTCCATATCAGCACATGTTATGGTGTCTTTAGATTAGAAGAGACGTTGTGTTTATTAGAAATCACTTTGTGTGTGTGTGTTTCGGATCATGTCAGCCGTGTACCGGGAGGACTGACGGTAAATAAAACATCATCCATATGTGTCTCAGATATTTAGAATTCCTAAAAACATGTATTGCTGTCTTGCACAATCGTTGCAACTCTAATTTTGGTGACGTTTTAATTTCAATCCTCTCAAAACCTGAGATTTTTTCTTATTTCTTAAAATAAAAAAAGGTGAGTAGGGCTGCAACTAACTTTCATCTATAATCTTTTATGTGTTATAATGTTATAAAATGTCAAAAATACTGAGAAATGCAGATCATAATTCTCCAGAAGACAAGGTGATGTGTACAAATTGCTTAATTATTCTCAATGTCCAAAATGTAAATAAGTTATGAAAGTATAAAATTGTGAAATAAAAAAAAAGAAAGTGACTCTTTGACTCTGTAAAGCCAAAAATAAGTAAATGTGTATAATCAAAGCTGGGATTAATTACTACCATGAGAAGTTTTTGTTGGAAAGCATCGATTAGCTCTTCCTCTTCTTCGCCTTCACCTCCAGCTGATCATTTATATCAAAAAAACATCAACAAATCCTCCCAAACAACACCAGCTGACCTGATCTCCACTTCCTCCCTCCAGGTGCCAACGCAAAGCTGCGCTACCAGATCACCTCGGGAAACACCATGGGCACCTTCGACGTGGAGCCCGAGGTGGGCACCATCTTCGTGGCTCAGCCGCTGGACTACGAGATGGAGCAGCGCTACGAGCTCCGGCTGGTCGCCTCCGACGGGAAGTGGGAAAACGAGACGCTGGTGGTGGTTCAGGTGGTCAATCGCAACGACGAGGCGCCCGTCTTCAGCCAGACCGAGTACCATGCCGCCGTGACCGAGGAGCTCACCCAGCTGCCTGTCTTCATCCTGGAGGTCAGTAATCGTGTTTGTATGGCTCTGATGTCACAATAAAGCCTTCTTAAAGTTGAGATGAAATAAAAAATGCCTTCTAGATCACATCCCCGCTCTTATTCTGCACCTATTTAATGACATATGCCAAAACAATTCATTTCTTTGTATTCTTATATCAAAATCCAGACGTTTTTTTCCTGTAAAATAAAATATGACGTGTGTTTACGTAAGCTTGAACCAACCAGATCAACCAATAATATCATGACATCCACCCGTCAATCAATCTTAGCTCAGATTTAGTTACTGCAAGGACAAGATATTCTTATCAAGCTAAGACTTCAGTAGTTTTCCTCTCTAGTTTTTATACATTTCATTTGAATAGTTGATTTGTGAAGTAATATGTACAGAAAATACAAATGCCTTACATTGTATTTAAAGGACTTCACTGCCCATAATGCTCGGGGAACGGATGTTTTTGAGACGTTAGTTAGCTCTTGTTGTTAGCAGCCAAGTTGTGTAACACTTCGTCATCGCGAGCTAACATGTAAAACCTTTTTTCATCCACTAAAGGAGAATTCATCATTTTGAAAGTAGTCAGACTGAGCTACAACAGTTTTCATTTTATGTCATTTTAAATTCTTTGCTCTTGATCTGTCGATGTCCGATGTGATTGGCTTTACACTGGTTATCCACCAAAGTTAAGCTCTGTGTAGCAGGTAACCCAAATAGATCCAGACTAAGTTGAACTTGCTCCAGGCTCTACTCTTCCTTTCACCCAGTGCATGCTGGGATACGCTCCAGCCCCCCGGTGACCCTGCACAGTGTAAGCGGATGCAGAAAGTGAATGGATGGATGTGTTGATAGCACGGTAAATGTTTTTGAGTGTCAAGCTAAACGGTTTAGCTGATCAGATGTCCGTCCAGTCCAGATGAAACTGTTTAAAATGTAAACATGAGAAAGCTGCACCTTCTTCACCGTGAAGGAGCTTGTTGTGAAAACGTCCGTTTATATGAACAAGATGTGAAAATGTATCAGGTTTAATACAGACAAATCTAACTGTATTGGTCACGCTTCAGACGTAGAGGTGAATCAGCCCGGAGCGCCACCTCAGCAGAGATCCAGTGTCCATATCTTAACACATCACATATGTGTGACATTGTTTAACACAATATTAACTGATAGAGGCACCCACATTTAGCAGACCCAAAAACTCCTGACTGGAAGGGCCCAGGACCTGAAAAGTTGCCTCAGAAAGTCAGAGTCGACCTCCTTCTTCTTTGGCTTTCATCTGCCTTTCGTCACACCTGTCTCCGGTAATTCACAGTAATATGCATGTGCCGCCAAGTTAAATCAGATTAAAAAGGTGGAGGTGCGTCGGAGAGGGCAGGAAAGTAATCCCCGTCAGAGAGGCATGTGTCAACGAGTCCTCAACCCAGGCCTGCTTCCCCTCGCCTGCTGGAATTGATTTGATATACGCTCGGTTCCTCTCTAACTCTCTCAATAGTTTTTCCGGCGCTCGGCTGCCGGCCCCTCCCTGAACTCACGCCGCTTTGAGCCCTGTGTATTAATACAATTCAGCAGATAGTGAACGGAGGGGAAAATCCAATTTGAAATGAATATTTTTTGACTTCACCTGCGCGGCAGCCTCCTCTGTGGCGCTGCGACTGCTCATCTTCAATATTGTCTACCTGCGTCACGTTGTCGGGGAAAGCAGAGAGCCAACGGGGGGAGGCGGCGGCGACGAGAGGGGAGGGGGGGAGAAAACTTCAAAGGCTTCTGTAAACAAACCCTCTGGTGAGAAAAGAGGAGAAGAAAGGGTAAAGTGTACTTTTTTCTTGCTTTTGTTGGCGTCTATTAACTTTTAATTGCACTGTGTGTCGCGGTGACAGATGTGAGAGCTCGCGTCGTCGTCGCTGCTCTTGTCCCCTCGTTCGGAGAGATAGCAGGAAGGCAGGTTAATTAAGCAAACAGGACAAAGCAACAGAGAAATGTTTATTCCTGTGTTGCAGAGTCCCTGTGTGCGGGGACAGCTGCTGCAATCAGCCTCATGCCTCATGTCCTATTTGCAGGGCTTGACATTTGTACATAATGAAAAAGCAATTCAACTGTTTTGATAAGAAATGCCTCAAAAAGCAATAAGTTCCTTTAAAGAGGAAGAATGTTATTCAATTGGAGTGAAAAGTCAATGTGACAGTGTTTTATTGCAGTCTGCGCATAATGAAATGCATTTTACTGCAAAGAGAATGTGGTGTTGAAGATAAAAAGACTTTCAATGTCACAAAAATGTAGGTTATCCAGTCTATAATACTCTTTTTTATTTTGTTAACTACTTAAGCAGTTACATGAGTCGCTTTTCTGTAACAAGTACCATTGTTGAAGTTTGGAAGCTATATAAGCTGTAATTCTAAGCAAGTAGTTTTCACCCATTTACAGTTTTTAAAAGGTGAAAGGTCAAGGAGCATTTCATACACAAAAGCAACTTACAGCATAAGACATTAAAAGGATAGAAAACCTTGTTAAAGAAATTACAAAATATAAAAATCACATCTAAAGGCAAAAGTACATTTTCTGAAAGGCCACACAGCAGTTTAAGACTTTGATGTTCTCACAAGCACTTTGTTTGAAGAATTTAAGGCCTGTAGACTGTTGCAGTACAGCTTCCGGCCACCTGTGGAAGCACTGAGTCCAGCAAGTTTGTATTTTCAGCCTTCTTCCCGCAACAGATTCTATGAATTAACCTTGTTCTAAAGATCATTCTAAAGTCATATGTCTTAACTTACAACCTTTTGCACATCTTATCATAAATGTATGTATATGTCCTATATCGCTTAGTTTGGACTGGGAATGGTTGGTAGACCTTTGCTAGATGCCTTGAGAGGCCGAGGGGGTGCATGTGGTAAAAGAAAGTTTGGATTTCCTTTTACAGGTGTCGGCCACTGATCCAGACCAGGAAGCCGACCAAACTGCCCTGCGCTACTCCCTCCATGGCCAGGGCGCCGGTGGTGAGTTCACCATTGATGAACGCACTGGAAGAATCTATGCCCAACGGCGCCTGGATCGCGAGGAGCGCCCAGCCTGGAGATTCCTCGTCCTCGCCACAGACGAGGGAGGGGCGGGACTCACAGGGTTTGCTGATGTGCTGTTAGAGGTCCGAGATGTCAACGACAACGCACCCTTCTTCCCGTGCCCGGCACTGGAAGTAGACGGATGTTTTGTCGGCCAAGTGCCTGAAAATTCACCTGCCGACACCTCCGTCATGGAGATGCGCGCCATGGACCTGGACGACCCCAACGAGGGCAAGAACGCCATGCTGACCTACAGCATCATCAAGAATGTCCGCAACGAGATTAACCTCAACCTGTTCTCCATCAACGCCAGCACAGGCACCATCTACACGGTTCTACGTTCCCTGGATCGGGAGGTGGAGGAGCGGTATCTGGTGGTGGTGGAGGCCAGGGATGGAGGGGGTTTGGCGGGAACAGGGACAGCCACCATCATGGTTTCAGATGTCAATGATCACCCACCCGTCTTCACCCAGAGGCTCTACACCACTCAGGTGAGTCCACCAAGGCAAAGTTTATTTGTATAGAACCATTTAAAAATAAGGCAATTCAAAGTGCTTTACGTAAGACAAAGAACTAGGAAATGAAACACAAGGCAAAATAAAAAGACTTTCTGTCAACATCACTGCTAATAATAATGATTATGACGATGTACTTCTGTTGTGTCCTCCGGTGTTCAGGTGACAGAGGACCTGGAGGTGAACAGCGAGGTTCTTGTAGTTTCTGCTACAGACGGAGATGAGGGTGAGAACGCTGTGGTAACCTTCAGCATCGTTGGCGGTGACGAAGACAGGAAGTTCTTCGTGGAGACGGACAAAGTGAACCGACGCGGCGTGATAAAACTTAAGAAGAAGGTTGACTTCGAGAAGCCCCATGAGAGGACTTTCAATCTGACCATGAAGGCTGAAGACGCTGATTTCTTCAGCTTGGCCTACTGTCTCGTTCAGGTGGAGGACTCCAATGACCACGCCCCCATTTTTTTCCCACAATTCTATGAGTCACCAGCCATGTCTGAAGACGTACCTGTGGGGACAATTGTTTCTCAGGTTACAGCTTCTGATCTAGACTCGGGCCAGAATGGACGCTTTTCTTACAGTATTTCAAAAGAGTCGGACCCCTACAGTCAGTTTCTGGTGGACCAGTCTGGTTGGGTGGTAGTGGCCGATTCTCTGGACAGGGAGAAAATCTCGCAGCACCGGATCATGGTCCTCGCCACTGATGCTGGGAGTCCACCCATGACTGGCACTGCCATCGTCATGGTAACCGTACTTGACATTAATGACAATGGGCCAGAGTTCGAGGTCCCCTATAAGCCTGTCGTTTGGGAGAACACGGCAGCGCCCCAGGCGGTTCGAATGAACGACACCTCCCTCTTCCTCCATGCCACCGACCGGGACACCTCCACCAACGGCGGGCCGTTCTCCATACGGCTTCTCATGCTCACCTCAGATGCCACCAACTTCAATTTGACCGACTTTCGGAACGGCAGCGCAGCCATCACCGCCCTCCGGACCTTTGACCGCGAGCGGCAGAAGGAATACCTCCTCCCGATTCTCATGATTGACAGCGGCTCTCCACCAGTGAGCTCCACCAGCACGCTGACGGTCGTCATTGGCGACAGGAATGACCACCCTCACTCACCAGGACACACCAACTTCATCGTCTACAGTTATGAGGGTATGTTTTCTGTTTTTTGTTAAATGATTCACAGAGAAAGAGATTTGTTTTCTGGTCTCCAGCGCAGACACACATGAGTTTCACTATTCAAGTAAATTTAGTTGTATTTATATAGCACCAAATCATAACAGAAGTTATCTCAGGGCTCTTCATATAAAGGTCTAGACAGTACTCTTTACAATATTATTTTATAGTGACCCAACAATTCCCACCATGAGCAAGCACTGGTGCACAGTGGCAAGGAAAAACTCAATTTTGACAGGCAGAAACCTTGAATAGAACCAGATCCAGGCTCTGGGTGGGCGGTAATCTGCCTTGACCTACTGAGGACACAACTAAGGGGCGGAGACCATCACAGGTTGGTCCACCACAGCAGTGTGGCTCGGCGCAGCTATCCCCTGCTGTGAGGCTGTAGTGGAAACGTATGTCATCACGGCTTGGCTAAAGCGGACCGACCCGGGCCCATGGATAAACCCTGTAAATGGGCCCCTCTTCTCTGATTTAGTAGGAGATCAAAGTAGACCGCATACAAAGTACACATGAAGTAGCTGCGTGCTGATGAAGCCTGAAACATGTCTGTCTTTTTTACTTGTTAACCTTCATTTATCCAGGAACAGGCTTTACTGAGTGCACTTGCTGTTTTTCATTTCACACCTGAGAGCCTCAAAGTATAACCTACTACTTTCCACTCCACTGTAGAAGTTGCCTTGCTCAAGGGCGTCCTGATGGTGAAGTTGTAGACAGGGGGACATTTGTCATTCATCGTCCCAGATCAGAGTTCACCAGCTGGTCTGAGGGATTCAAACTGGTGTCTTTCTTGTCACAGACGGGCTCCTCTAACCTTCAGGTCCCCCCGGTGTCCCTCCCACCACCTCCTGAGTGCTCCGTGCTCATGTTGTTAAGACTGTACTTGTCACAGTCGACTGCTTGCAGCCTCCTGCTCCAGCCCACATCACTTATTTAGCGTTTCATAACATCTGTCAGCTTCCTGTAATTTGCTGGAAAAACTAAGGTTCTCCGTAATGTATTTTTAGTGGATTCCCTCTCCGGGGCCTTTCCACATGAAAGTACATTAACCCGCTAATACGAATCCATCACGTACCTCAACAACATGCCATGAAGCAAACAATTAACTCCAGCTTAAGTCCCAGGTTTGACGGGCACATAAACAGGAGCCATTTTTAAAAGGCAGCTGATTTCACAGCTAAAGAGATTACAGCGCTGCGTTCAGCTTTTTTTGGAAGAGCGCTGTGCGAGCATCTTCCTGCTGTGCTGTCAAACCATGACCGTGCGTGCCAATTAGGCGTCGCCCGCCACCTAATCTCCTAAAAGAAGCCTCCACTTTCTTTCCTTCACTCTTAATATTTGGGTTGTACCGCAGGGATCCCTTGCACTCAAAACTAATTCCTTTCAAAGCCAATGCATTTTTTTTTAACTTTTTTTGTGTGTCTTTTACTTCCCACCTCCTTGACAGGTATTCTCCCGACGACGGTGCTCGGACGAGTTCAATCCCCCGACCTTGATGACTGGAGTGAGAAGGTGTACCGGTTCGAAGGCAAACCATCCAGGTACTTTGATCTCGTATCGGTGAAAACTCTTGAGATGGATGGCTGAGAGGTGACATGCAAAAAGAGAGCGAAGGAGATGGAGGTGAAGGTGGTGATGGAAAAGTAGTAATAGTTAGGCATGTAGGAGTTGAGGTAAAGAGAGGTAGAGGGCTTCGAAGGAGAGCAAGGCCACAAGGTAATAAGGTAGAGAGGCAGCAATGCAAAGAAAAGGTAGCAATATGAGAAAGAGAAGCAAAGTGGGGTAGACAAGAGAAAAAGTGGATAATGGATAGATAATGAGGTAGAGAGGATAAGGAAGTGATACTCTAGATATAGGTGGTGATAAAGAGTTGAGAGAGATTTAAAGTTAAAGACAGAGAGGTGTAGAAAGGCTGGTGGGTACTGTGGACATGTGAAGAGATAACAATGCAAAGAGAGGCAGAGAAAGATGAAGGTAGCTGAATAGAGAATGGCAACAACATGCTTTTTGTTCATGCCGATAAAGTTATATGAATTGAATTGAATATGAATGAGTCACAGTCACATGTAAAGGGAACTAGAGAGGTAGGTAGTGAACTAGAGAGAGGTCAAGAGAGGAAGAGGAAGACAAATACAGGAAAAGAACAAGAAGTAGAAATTCTTTATTTTGTCAAATGGAAAACTTGGGCAGTTGATCGTTTTCAAAACATGCTGCTTTGTTTGGGATGCATTTTTTTATGGTTTCAGGCCGCCATTGGTTTCAATTCATTTCTGTCAGTGTTGCATTATAATTGTTGTGGCATAATCACAATCAGTTTGCCCTTAACATCGCCCGTTTGCCCTCATTAATTTACAGCACAAATGTAAAACAAATGTAACGCTGACAAACACTAATGCAGACTTTATGTTCACTGTACAGATATACATTGAAGCTAATGGCTGCCTGGCACAGTGGGAAAAATACATCAAAAAATCTAAAATTTGAGATTTCAGTTTCTTCTTCTTCAATGCCACAAACTAAGGTTTCATTTACTGAGGAGAGCAAGACACTCACGCTGCCATTTGGACCATCTTTACTATAAATGTACACACTCCTGTTTGGCATTAATTGTGAGTACTTTTGGATAAAAGCATCCAGGGAATGGCAGATGTAAAGCTGTTTTAGGATGTGTTGGAGCTAAAGCAGCAAAGATTCCCTCTTAAAGTGTCCCCTCTCATGTGACACGCAGCAAGAGATGCATGAAGAAACAGAGAGAAAATAAAAGTGCGGCACAGGAACTGACAGATTTAAAATAGAGAGGGAGAGACAGTACAAAGGTGCGGTGCGACAAAGGGGAGAAAGGAAAATTGGGACAGAGAAACAGGCAGTTTGAAGGGGGAAACAAAGAGAGAGTGAAAGAGAATGAAAGGGCAGAGGACGGGGAGGAGAGAGAGATAGAAAAGGGGATCTGACTTGTCAGGAACAGTGCTATTAATACTTCATAACCAGCGGTATTGAAAATTCCCAGTGAAGCGCGGTGAGGGCGCGCTCATTTTGTTTGATGAGGCAAGGCTTCATGCGGGCGCGTTGAAAGGAGAGCCTGATTGCACTCCCTGCCACCTTCTCTTCTAACGAGATACCTGTAAGGAGGGACGACAAGAGACGACAAGAAACGGCGGAGAACAAAGGAACCGCTAGAGAATTACCATAGACACTCCTGAACTGCCGCCCCTCATCCCTCCAGCCTGCAGATAGCAATTTGTTCACAGTATGGATCAGGTTTAGGTTGCATGTTATTTACATATAGAAGTGATCAAAACTAGAGGAAACAAGAAATAGAGCAGCGTTCAGGTGAGGTGAAACAGCCCCAGCGGGCCAATAACAACATGTCACCTCACAGGAAATCAAGACGACAAACAGCATGTTACGTATGAAGAGAAGAAGATATGAGCGTCCTGCCCCTGACAGTCATTTGTTTGGGATTGATCTGCACATTATATCTTCTCAGTTGTTTCCTGTCAGTGAAGAGCTGTGTTTAAAGCGTGACATGAATCCAGGAGAAGGTGCGTAACAGCCTCCCTGCAGCAGCATCGCAGGTTCAGTCCCGGATGCGTTTTGGCCTCGATTCAGTGGTGGTTAATTAATCCGTCTGGTCTGAGCTCTGAAGGTCGCCGCGGTGTAAAGAGGTTAAACAGTTACATGAGCCTGATGGCACATATTCAGGACCGGGTTTGGACCCAGGCCATGGCGCCTGGGATCGACTCTCCGGTGCAGCAGAGTGGAGAGCGCTAAAGTTTTCCAGATCAAGAAACCCCCCGACCCCCAACATGGATCCATGTCCAACCACAGGCCTCCATCTGGTCAGAGTTTGATCCGAGGAATCCCATGTGTGAAAGACTTTACCCAGATTTAAGATCACATGAATGTAAGAGCATCACGCCAGACTTCAATCTGCTGCCTGTCTGACATTTTCTACTAATTAACCCCTGAGTTTTGGCGTTGTTCCATTTCGTTTGCTCCACTCTCCCCTTAATATCATAGATTATAAAGTTAATAAACTTGATTTCTCCTGTGCCTTTTTTAAAATGTGATATTTGGTAAACCACATACAATCTATACAAATACAGTATTTGTTCTCTCTGAATCAAATCAGTGTTATTTGCATAAGGCTGAGGAAAATATAAACTGTATATTCCAATGGAAGCATTTTTTTGACAAAACCAGTGCCGTTGTTTGTTTGACTCTTTACATGTAGAAGTGGTATTTATGTGACTTTTCTATTGTGATGTAAAATTGTATATGTAACTCAAAGAGTTTGACTGCGTTCAACCCAGAATGGGAGGATGGGAAGGATACATAGACCAGACACTCCAAAGTCAGTTAACCATGTTGAAGGATGTTGTCAGTGTCTTTTAGACCTTAAAGGATAAAGTCTATCTTAAAGTCTACCAACACTCACATGTACAGGTCGCTGTAATCAAGTAAAAGCAAAGTACTGGCAGTGAAGTGATCCGCAGTCCTCGTTTTGTGACTCTGTGACGACCAGGAAGTATCCCTGCACCATGGCTCAGCAAGAAAACACTCACAAAAAGGGAATTTCGTACTGAAAGGACAGTAAATTTGAAAGACACCCAAATGATTTGGCGAACTCAGACTGCTGAAGCCTCCTATCATTTAACATGCACCGACTGGCCTCATGAAATTCAAATGCTTCAAAATTAAAGGAATAAAACACTTCACAGAAACATACAAAATATTCAAACAGGCCATGACGTCCATGTAATTTAACAGGATAACAATACAGAAAAATACCAACATAAAACATTTAAAGCAACTGTCTCTCTCTCTCTCTCTGTCTCTCTCTCTCTCTCTGTCTCTCTCTCTCTCTCTCTCTCTGTCTCTCTCTCTCTGTCTCTCTCTCTCTCTCTGTCTCTCTCTCTCTCTGTCTCTCTCTCTCTCTCTCTGTCTCTCTCTCTCTGTCTCTCTCTCTCTCTCTCT
>VMKM01003463.1:0-36210 GCA_008360985.2 Macquaria ambigua | reverse complement strand
AAAGTTCTTCTGAGAACAACTATAAATTTAACACATTGAAATAAACTCTAACTAAAATTCTTAACACCAGATTCAGTTCAGGATCAGGAAATTTCGGGTCTGTAAAATAAAGCGTTACTATTTTATTTCCCAACATGAAGGTATAAGTGCTGTTTCAAAGGCCTCTCCTCTGACAGGAATACAAATACTGAATTCTTTATTCATTTTGTTGATCTAAAAGTAGTCGAATTTAAATAAACTGAGTCGGTTCAGCCAATCAAAAGTTTTTAATAGTAGTTTGCAAGGTTGCTAAACCCCCCACATCCCCAGAACAAAGACTAAGGACATGACATCACTGGCTTCAATGGCAGCTGACAGCTGACGTGCATGAAATCACTTTCATGAACATCAGTTCTGCATTTGTATTAAGTGCCTGTTGGTGATTTCCACCTCAGGTGACCAGTTAGTCCTTTTTTGATGTGGACGTTTGCATGACATCCCAGATTCAGGAGGCCAGACTGGAGAGAAGAGAAGCAAACATCCATTTATATAAAAGAAACTGACCTGAGAAAGCAAATTACACCTCTACAACTTGCTGTTACTCTCATTCCTGTGACATATTTGATCAAGTGTTCTTCAAATGTATTTCCAGAGGCAGATTATTATTATCACGTTCTGTAGACATTTCTTTTTCATCACATAGTAGTCAGTGATTCCCTGTTTGCCTACAGAGAATATTAACAAATAAACCAAAAAGTGATTTGACTGTGATTGGTCCAAACCTTTTTATACTTTATATAAATTATATTTGCAATGTTACTGATTTGTTTGTCATTTTTGCAGACAATACAAATTTATTTTGCTCTGGGAAAAACTGAACTATTGTGTCTACTAGGAACTATTGTATGCTATTGAAAGGGAGCTGGAAATCCTCAAAACTTGGTTTGATGTTTATAAAATTGTATCTTAGTATTAAGAACTGAATGTATTTATCGATGGGGATATTAAATTTAAAATCTGTGATCTGTTGAAACTGAAAGAGTTATTGAGACAAAATTCCTAGGGGTTGTGATCTATCATAAACTAACAACATATTGACTATATCAAAGGAAACATTTCAAAGTCAATAGCATTTCTGTATAAAGCTAGGGATAAATTAAATTATGAGGCCTTGTACATAATTTATTGATCACTTATACTTCCTTACATATCTTACTGTGTGGAGTTGTGGGGGTCCACTTTTAAAACGACTATAAATTCAAGAGCTTTACTACAAAAACGAGCCATACCTATAATACGACAATGCTAATACATTTAAAATTTAAACATTTTTGGTTGTCAAAAGAACGGTTTACAAAACTATTTTTGAGGTTACAAGTCTGAATGATTTTTCTTTTCCTTTTATTTGTGGAGGGTAGTTTAAATGGATAAGAAAGTAGGTTTGGCATATAAGCATTTTGCTTCTGTCTGAGCCTGTGCAACACTTCTTAATACATGATGTTGTTTATACTGTTTGTATTGTTGATGCTTACTGCATTATGTGTGATGACTAAATAAAAATACTACGACTACTACTAAAAGTGATTTGCTTGGTCCACAGTTTAAAATAAATGGCATTTTATTGTGTAAAAACAGACCACAAGACCAACAAATCAGCAGCACAAGACAGAGAAGTCACACCCTTGACCACATCAGTTTCAAGCATCTTTTTACTGGCCCCTCATGACAAGCCTGTATAAAGTTGCAGTCCTCACACTCAGTAATACTGCTGTACAGGAGGAAGAAAGCTGCTTCATCGTGACCATGAGGACTCTGCTGCTGGCCTCTGCTCTCATCGCAGGACTGTTTGGCTCTTTATCCGCCATCCCTGCTCCTTACCATGCTTTCTGCAGTTCACTCTGGTGAGTAAAGCTCACATTTCAGGTTTTTGTGTCTGAACGTATGTTTAGAGAGGATAAAAGTGTCCAAACTGTGTTACACTCTCTTCTTCTAGGCTCTTTGCGACCCCTTGTGCTGAAATCAGTACCAAACTAGTGCAACAGATTGAAACCTTCAGCCTTCCTAATGGCTGTGATGAATGTCAGTATACGGTGAGAGCCAGTCTTCTGTTTATGTACAGTCAAAGTTGTATTATAGGTGGGTAGAATTTCAATAACTCTGCTCCAAAGATTAAAAGTGATGGGATTTCTCTATTTCTATTATCCACGTAAAAGAAATGAGTCTAACAATTAGTCACATTTATGTTGTTGTCTGTTCCAGCTTGTGTCAGCCACTCCTCTAACTATCACAGCCAACCACACGTCTCCAGACGGCCTTCAGGCTGAAAATATAACCTTCACCTTAAGTCCCACCGTACTGAGTAGCTGCCGTGTGTCTGTAAGTATCAGTGATGCTCATTTTATAATAACAATGGATTTCATTATTCAAGGAGAAAAAGAAGGAAAATATAAACCAAACCTTTTGTCAAATGGTAACTTCAAAATATAAAACTTCATATGTCATGAATGCCATTTATGTATGTGTTAAAGGATAATGCTGGCATTACTCCTGACTATTTTTCTGTCAACAAATCCTGTGAAAACATACAACGTGTTAGTCCATGTCTCAAAGCTTCAGGCTTCCTCACTGTGGCACTCAAGCACAACCCAACTGGTTCGTATTGAAGATGTAAATCTTTAAAAAATAAAAAGTTTCCAATTATTTCAAAAAGGCTCAGTAATTTCCTGGGCACTGTAGTTGTTAGCAAACGTTACTCAAACTGGAGGAAGTAGTGCATTTTCTGGGAACTATTTGCAGCCGCGGATTAATACACATTTGGTGCTCAAATAAACTAGAGTGGCCACATTCGTGGTAATGAAGGAACACAATCAGTGTTCCTCATTGATGTGTTTTTAATTTTGGACAACAATGGAGCTCTTTGGCACAGAAGAATAAGCTACACAGAATCAGGCCTTCGCTACACTTGAGGCAATACTTGTTAGTAGAATTAATTCATTGTTGCTTTTGTTTTGTTTTTTATTGGGATTTATTGACATACAAATATAGAATATTGACATTAATTACTTACATAATGTTCTATTATTTTAATATTTAATATAACTGGCAGCTTAGTGGCGTTTCCACATTATGTTGGCTCACAACCTAGCAGCTCAAAATGTCTTTTTATTTATGCATTATGATAAATAAGCTACTGGTCTTTTTGGAACAGCGTACTAACTTCCATCACTGCAATCAACATCTACATTATCATTATTCAAAAACATCTGAAAAGGACTCTTAATAACAAAGATTTGTAACACTTCATGGGTTTCATTGTAATGCATCTCAACTTGTAAACACAAACGTCTCTGCAAATTATACATTTATATCAGTTTTGTATTACTGCTTAGTCTTGACATTTTGAGGAATCTTTTTTTATTTTTGAAGTATGACTATTGATATTTTATAGGGGTGTATCTTCATAAGCCAGTTTTGGCTTCTAACCTCTCCTGTTCAGTGTTCAAACTTCTTCAAATTATTTTTTATATATACGTGCAAATATAGGTTGACAGCAACCGAGGAAGTCCTTGGCTTAAATATGGGTTTACAACACGGTAGCCCAGAATTATTACTCTTTTTTTAAAGCACTTATACATTAAATGAGATGGTGATCACTAATAAAATCAATCACAGTGTTTTATTTAAGTGTTTATTTATTATTTTACCAGGGCCGGTCCGTTTCTCTCAGTTTCACCAGCCTTCTTGATGGTGGCCTCAACTACTGCAACCTCTACAACCTGCTGGCAGGTGAGTGTCCAACCAGCATCTCTTCATCTTATACAGACATTAATCATCTTGCCGCGCAGAAAGTCTGACACTGTTATTATTGCTCACTTTACTCTAAGGACCAAGGAATGTTTGGCATGCATGTGTAAAGATTTAATTTCCATCCATCTGTGTTTGTGAATGAATGTTTGGATTCTAGACAGCGGCCTCACCTCCGCTCCAGGCTTCATGGAGATGACCAACGAATGGGCCTGCCTGGGCTACGGACTCTCCACCTGTAGCGCCTAACAAGCTCACATGATGACATCCCTTCTAGAGATCTGGAGAAAGTCAGCAGCATCTTCATTTCTTGTCATTTAGACTGCTGTGATTCCTTCGAATTATTGTGGTGTTAGTCAGCCTTCCTTATCCCAGCTGCAACTTGTTCAAAATGCTGCTGCTGGAGACGACATCACCCCTGTTTCCTTTCTTCACTGGCTTCCAGTTCAGCATAGAATTGATTTTAACATCTTCCTGTTTCATCTTGAATCTCTGACCTATTAAACCCTCATATCTCCTCTACGCCTTTTGCTGTTGTGGCCCCAAGATTGTGGAACGGCATCCCACTTTATATTCATAATATTTATTAAAACCTTTGTAAGTGCCGCCATAAAGGCCATTTTTATTTTTTTTTTTTTTGCTTTTGCACCTGTGTCATATCGGCTGCTATATGATGCTGCTTTATTGGCTTGTTTTTACACAGCTGATTTTGAAAACTATAAAATTTTTAAATGTGTTTAATAACTCAACTAACTTCTGTTATGATTTGGCGCTATATAAATTGAATTGAATTGAATTGAATGAGCTTAATGAACAAATATGACTTAGTATATATTTGTGTAATTACTCTCACTGCCAGAAGGGGGAGACAAAAGTTCAGCACTTCGGCTTCAAATGTCTTTTGGTGTATTTGGAGTATTTTACTTTGGTAATCAGTGCTTTTGCTCAGGAGATACTTGCTGTTGTGGAAAAAAATTAACATTTATGAAATTATTTAGTTTGAAAAGTTAACTTAAACTAGTTAACTTAAACTTCATCAGGGTTGTTATTTCATTCCATATTTATAGTTTTCCATTCAGTGTTCACATGAATAAGGTCCTAAACTGCATGCCGTAATAGATAGATAGATAGATAGATAGATAGATAGATAGATAGATAGATAGATAGATAGATAGATAGATAGATAGATAGATAGATAGATAGATAGATAGATAGATAGATAGATAGATAGATAGATAGATAGATTAGTCCTGTCTAATTGTACTAATATGTGTCTGATAATAATGTTGCTTCAAGGGTGTCAAAGCAACGTGTGACTTCCTCAGAAGTTAAAGCAGTGAGAAACTGAAACCAGAGACCAAAGACTTTGAGCATTTACATGTGGTGTAGTCTGCGCTGCAGAGCTGACCCTTCAGGAAATAGTTGGCCACCTTTTATGAGCGATGGAAGAAATCTATGTCAATGTTCAACAGGCCAAATCTGTCGACCCGAGACCTTCAACTAATCAGACAGGTAAGAGTTCAGTCAGATGGAGAGGCTGACAGACTGAGCTGTAGATGTATATTATCATCTCTTATCATCTGATTACTGTTGTATGATTTATTGTATTCACTGGTCCTTTCTGTGTTCAGGTCCCAGGAGCTCAGAGAGGAGGTTTCATGGAGCTGTTGTTCTCTGTCTGGGGCTGCTGAGTGTTTTCCTGCTGGCTGGGCTCATCGGCCTCGGAGTCCACTGTGAGTCTAAATTACATTCAGAAGTTAAAGTCAGGCTGAACTCATGATTGTAGGAGCATCATTCTACTCTGAATGGCAATATTTCATAGGTTGTGGGTTCAATAAGTGTTTCTGTATGACATGAATGCAGATGGTATTTTGTGTTTCAGAGAAATGTTTCTTGGTTATTTCAGACTATGACTCAGTTGGTGGTTCAGCTGCAGAACTCTCCACTATCAAAGCCAACCTGACGGAGCGTCTCCAGGTCTGTGATAACAAGCTGTCCTCCCTGACTGAAGAGAGAGACCTGCTGAAGACCAGAATCACTGAAATGGATAAACAGAGTGAGTCCTTGCATATTTAGATTTACTTGCTGTGTATCTTAAACATTTTACTCAGACAATCAATGATTAAGTCACCCTGCATTGATATTTGTAGTATCTACTGTATGATTTAGTAGCCAGTTTCAGTCCAAAATGTGACATTTTATAAATCAAATCTAAATTTATGATTAAAATATATGATTATGGACCTCTGGCAAAATTGTGGCCTCTATCTCTGCGTGTCACTACATTGTTATATTGAAGCAGTAAATCTTACCCTCTTCACAGATGACAGATTCTACAGTTTTATACTGAATGCTAAACTGCTGACACAACTGCTAACTATTGTCTCTTGCTGCACATGAGATGATCACTAGTAGATGAGACAATCTATGTGCTGCTGTTGTCTTGTTCTTGTGAAGTCTCAAACTATCCAACAAGGTTGCACCAACCAAATGAGCATCATTATAGAGACAATTCATTGAAAAAGTTGACATCTACAGAGCTAACTTCACAAATACATGAGTCTTGTTGATGTGTAATGTATCTTGATGTGTCTTACAGATGAAACCTGTCCTGCAGGATGGTGGATGTTCAGTGATTCCTGTTATCTCTTCTCTGATGAGTCTGGTTCCTGGGATAAAGGCAGAGAGAACTGCAGAGACAGAGGCGCAGATCTGGTGGTGATAAACAGCCAAAAAGAGCAGGTACAGTGTGTCTGTGTGTGCATGTATTTGCATGTTATTGTGTTATCATTATGTGTTAATATTGAAATTCATATCCCTTTAAATGCTTTATGTACATTGATTTGCCCAGTTTTCTAAATAGAAAGATGGATTGATGGATTGTGATAAATAAATGCAAAAGTACAAGGTGAGCACATTCTACCTTTGTTGCTACAGAAACAAATGATTTTGGTGTTTATGGTCTCATCATTTGGGAAGTAAGTTAACCAGTTTCCTAAAACTTTGAGTTTTCATTAACATCCTAGCATGTTTTATTATAACTCCTAAAAGTCAATCTATACTTTGTATGTATTCAATCAATACATATCTGTATATAAAACCCTGCAACACAATTACTCTATCTCACTGTGGACAACGTAAAAAAAAAATGATGGTATACAGGATATCTTTTTTTTCTTCTTCTAGGTAATATTTAATTATAATGGTTAGGTTACATAATTTTGGTCTCATCATTTGGGAAGTAAGTTAACCAGTTTCCTAAGACCTAGAGTTTTCATTAACCTCCTAGCATGTTTTAATATAACTCCTAAAAGTTAATCTATACAGTTTTTTTTCTTCTAATAATATTTAATTATAATGGTTAGGTTACATAATTATTAAGTTTTATTGTTCTTTTGTTCTTCATAGATAAGTTCAGATAAATACTTGTAACCCGCACATATATTGTGGTTAAAACTAAAATATAATGTTGGTTTCTTCATGCTGAACAGAAGTTTCTCTTTGGGTTAACTGAGAAAGAAACTTGGATTGGTTTGAATGACAGAGATGAGGAGGGGACCTGGAAATGGATAGATGGAACTCCACTGACTCTGACGTAAGGCTTCACTTTGATTGAATATAGACATTAACATATACAACTATCATTTTATATTAGTAGAATTTACTTTTTTTGTATGGAAGCCGAGAACGATCGTTCTTGCAATTATTTTTTAATGCCGTTATCGAGATCACAAGTTAATTATTTCATTATCTCGAGAGAACGAGCTTTGATATCTCGAGAAAACAAAAGGCTGTTTCCTCTTATTAGCCTACTTATGTTTATCAGAGATCAGGAGTGCCATGCCAGCATGCAAAGACGGCGTCTTGACAACTGTAGCAACTGATTTAAGCTGAAAATGTCAGATCAACGAGTACCCATTATTGATCATGGCATCAGATTGTACTTCAATCAAGGTCTAACACAGGCAGAAATTGCATTGTGTCTTTCTGTTAGAGATAACATTTAGATCAGTCCTTGTCATTTAAGGAGAAGACGACAAGATAAATTAACCCGTTACCAGGAGAAAACAAGCTTTGTTATCTCGAGATAGCAAAATAATTAACTTGTGATCTCGAGATAACGGCATTAAAAAAATAAAATTGCAAGCACCGTAGTTTTGAATTGAATCTCTGAATTTCTAAATTGGTCTATATATGTGCCCAGATTAAGGTGAGATGCACCCAACAACAACAAGATACAGATGTAGATATAGATATCATTCTATATCTTGACACCAGCATGATGACACCATGCTGGTGTCATCATAAGGAACACGTGAGAGGGCATCGGCCACAACATTGTCATGCCCCTTATTGTGACGGATTTCTATATTCAAGTTCCGGGCCATCAGGGCCCAACACATGAGCCTTTGAATATGGTTGTACACAGGAACACCAGAGGGTTGTGGTCCGTAAAAACTATCACCGGCTGTGGAGTTGAGCCAACGTAAGTCTCGAAATGCTGGAGGGCCCAGAGCATTGCTAGGGCTAGGGCTCTTTTTCAATTGTGCTATACTTAATTGTGCAGAGAACTTCTTGGACAAGTAACAGACTGGGTGATCAATACCAAAGGAATCTTCCTGTGGCAATACAGCACCAGCTCCAGCAAAGTCTGGAGCCAACGGCACTGGGGAACTACAGAGAAGAGTCTTTACAGTCTGAAATGCCTGCTCGCACTTTGCTTCCCAAACCAAACTCTTAGTGGGGCTGAGAAGGTCTGTCAAAGGGGAAACAATGGAGGCAAAGTTCTGGCAAAATCCTCGGTAGTAACCAGCTAAGCCGAGAAAACTCTGCAACTCTCACCTAGTAGTGGGAACAGGGAAGTTAGCGATAGCGGTTACCTTAGCATCTACTGGACACACTTGGCCTTGACCGACCTGCTTGCTTAGATAGGTGATGGTAGCCTTAGCAAACTCACATTTTGCAAGGATCAAGGTGAGAGAAGCCTCTTGCAAGCACAGGGTTGCCACATGAGATCAGCAGAGTAGACCACCACATCATCAAGATATGCCTAACAATTTGCCACTCCAGCCAACACCCTCCGCATTAGGTGTTGAAAGCTGGCAAGGGCATTGCACATGCCAAATGCCATGACCATATACTGCAGGAAACCATCTAGGGTAACAAATACAGAGATCTCAGAAGCACAGGATGTCAAGGGCACTTGCCAGTATCCCTTGAGCAAGTCTAACTTTGTGACATAGAGAGCAGCTCCAACTCTATCAATAAAGTCTAAAGGAAATGAATCTGGCTTGGTAAGGCTTGCAGCCTTAGGCTTGCAGTACTGAACCAGAGATGGGAAAGAAAGCCAGCACTGAGTCTCCAGATTGAAAACTTCATTCGACAGCATTCTTATCAAAGTGAGTCTTCATTTCGGATTAGGAAATCATCAATGCCTCTTTCGCTACTTGACAGGCCTGGTGAAGACACTCTCTGAAAGAACTGACGCAGTCCAGCACGTTTTGGCTAGGAGAAGAATCTCCAATCAATTGCTCACGCAGCAATTTCAATGGGCCTCGAACCGTGTGGCCAAACACCAATTCTGCAGGACTAAAACCCAATGACTCCTGAACAGTTTCTCTAATAACAAAAAGCAGGAGATGTATGCCCTCATCCCATTCCTTACCAGTTTCAAGACCTGTTTAGCCTTTTATCCATACTCTAAACTAAAGCCGCAAAATAAGGAGGGACACCACACCGGGTTAAATGCAAAAAGAATCCAAACATTTATTTATAACAAAACAAAAAAAATAAACTAGAGCTGTGTCTCAAATTGCATACTTCCGTTAGTACACTTACATGCAGTACACTGTGTACACTATGTACTGACTTGTGTAGTGCATTCATTTTGACAGGTTAGTGTTGTCTCAAATCGAATAATGCTGTTGTGCGCTTACCGGAAATGACGATCGCAACCTTCAACCGTGTCTTCTTCTTTTTAATGGCGGATTGCAACCAGACGGAGCATTATCGCCAACATTTTACCGCAATTGCCGCACGCCGACATATCTGCCAGCTTGTTTGCTCACTTGACTTCAATTCAGTTATATTAAAAATGAAAAAAAAATGAATGTGCTTTTACTTTTAGCTGTAACAATCGCAACTGCGGCCGCCATTTTCATACGTTGGTCGTCCCTCTCCTTCCGCTACGTAGCCAAGATGGCGACCGTTGAGGGTGAGAAGTGTGCAGCGTTCCACACTCAACTTTCTAACCGTTATGAGTACATCATCCGGGTACTCATAGTATGCTGCATTTTTCCATACTTGTCAGTGTGAACGCACTTATGCACTCAAAATATGTGTAAGTGTAAGTATGGAAGTACGCGATTTGAGACACAGGATAGGAGAGCAAACAAAGAAGCTGGGTCTTGTGCCAGAGAGTGAGAGAGGACTGTGGGCAGAGTAAGGAGCCACTTATATAGACCCAGCCCACAACTTCACACAGGTGCCCTCTGTTAGTTATCAGTTTTTGTCATTTGGGTGAACGGGTTGTTTTGACAAATAGTTAGCAAGCGCTTCTTCACCACTTAATTTTAACTTTTCACACTCCCACACTCCGGCAGGAGACGAGGGCTCATCTTCCCCCATATTGGACTTGAACTTGCAGGATGTGTGCAAATGCGCTGCTGCTAAGCTTATTATCCAGTGGCCTGAAGTTCAGGCTGAGTTGACGTGGTCTTGCTATGACAGGAAAAAGTTGCCCAAAGTGAAGAGGATGGGAAAACAACTCCTGCCAATTTTCCCGGAATTACTGGAGGAATTTGCTTTCTCTTGGCACAACAAGCCTTACAGAGAGAAGCATCCTGTGGCAGGCAGCTCCATGCTTGACTGTGAGGGAATGGAGAGCCACGATTTCTGCAACATGACTCTGGTGGAGTCCGTGGTGGCGGCTCACCTCCACCTGAAAACATCCCTGTCATCACCGCGGCCTACACTCCCATCCAAAGCGGACAGTTTTCAATCCAGCCTGACAGATAAGGCATAAGGCGGCTGCACTGTTGGTCCGGGCACTCAATGCCACTTCTCTCTGATGGCATACCAAGCCGAGCTGGAGGAGGAGATGACGGCTTCGCCTGACCCCACGTTATGGAAAGAGGTGTGCAATATCACCAACCACTGCCTCCACCTGCACAAGGTGGCAATCCAGTCGCAGGGCAGGGCTATGGGGTTGATGGTCTTACAGGAGAGAGCCCGTTGGCTGAATCTCACCACCCTGTCAACCAAGGAGAAGGAGGACCTCCTTGACACCCTCATAACACCCCAGGGTCTCTTCGGTACGGCAGTCGAGTCTCTGAGAACAGCAAGCTGGTCAGAATGCACAAACTCACGGTGGGTTATGAGAATATTAAGTGGGGGATACAGGCTCCAATTTGCCGTAACACCGCCACTATTCGGGGGAGTAATTCAGTCACAAGCTCTGGGCGAAGCCGCTCACTTTCTACAAGAGGACATTTCTTCCCTGCTAGAGAGATAAGAGTTATTCCTGCAGAGCACAGTCGGAGTGTTTTTTATTCAAGATATTTCCTGGTTCCCAAGAAGGGGGGGGTACAGCATGCGTGCAGTTTTAGACCTCAGAGATCTAAACAAGCACCTCAGGAAATACAAATTCAGGACGTTAACGCACGCATCTCTGCTGCATTTTCTGTGCCCTGTGATTGGTTCACCTCAATTGACCTCAAGGATGCTTATTTTCACATCCCAATATACCCACCACACAGGAAGTATCTCAGATTTGCCTTCAAGGTACGAGTTACGAGTATCTAGTCCTCCCCTTTGGTCTCTCCCTAAGCCCAAGAGTGTTTGTGAAATGCACCGAGGTGGCCGTGGGACCGCTCCGGAGGCAGGGTGTCCGTACAGCCACGTACATCGACGCCGGCTTATTAAAGGGAAAATTCACCACCTGTCATGTGACTGTCCACTCAGTATTGATGGTATATTGAGTCACTTGAAGAAATACATCCCTCAGTGCATGCTATATTGGCTGAGAAAGCTGTTTTCTCTTGCTGCAAAATTGGTTGTTCTTCCGGCACCACTGCCGTCATAGTGACGTAGATGGAGGCATGGAAGAACTACAGACTATTTTAGCTTGGATTTCTAGTCTCAGTCTGTGGGGAGCCAGGGGGCGTGCTGCCACTCAAAAACAACTTGTTCTCTTAGCTTGTAAACTAGCTACGATTCCAACAGCGAAAATGGCATCCCAAAATATGAGTGCAGAGGATGTTATGGATGAGGATACATTTACAGGGGTGTTTTGGCTGACTTGGATATTCAGCCATATTTGTTCTAGCCAGAGTACACAAAAATGCAGAGGAGAGACAGAGGCTGCGGCTGCGTTAGCCGTGCAAGAGGATATGGCTGGCGGGGACCATCCCGAACCTGAGCTGGCGGTGCCTTTGCTCAAATTGCCCCCAAATGGCAACAGAAACTGAATCATTCTGCTGCACTCAATGTCAGTGTGGGTTGTTTTTGTTGGATGCTGTCGCCAACACCAACCCCGGGAGCCCGTGTGTGAGTTACTATGAATGAAAGTTTTACTCACTTGGACAGAGGTGTGCTGGAGACCTTCTTCATGATCCTGAAGATAAACTGGAAAAGACAACCAAGACCAGCAGGGCCGAGAGGGCAGATGACAATTGATTTTTGTCACCTCACGCAATGTTTTGGTCAACAAAGTAATGGCTATAGTGTGGGAAATTTTATTCACCAAATGATTATGTGGGAAATTTTATTCACCAAATGTGGTATAATATTGATGAATCAGTATTGAATCATTGCAGGGTAAGGTCAGAGAGGTCAAATAAGTCATAATCAATATTACAGTATTAGGTATAAGTCAATCAAAGTCAATCATATTGATAATGGTCAGGTTCAGTCAGGTTCAGTCATAATCATGATGTAGTCATCAATCATATTGATAATGGTCAGGTTCAGTCAGGTTCAGTCATAATCATGATGTAGTCATGTGTTGTTGGATGTGGGCATAATCATAGAAGTCTTGTATTCTTAATTAAGTGCAGCAGCTGTCAGTGGGAGGTTAGAGTGTATCAGACAGTGGGAAAAAAAGGGAGGAAACTGTGGTCTGGCTCAGAGCAGGCTGAAAACATCACAGAAATTGGGCCAAGGTCAGCAGGTGGTTATACAACTTTGAGCCCACCGAAGGAGGGGTGAAATGGCTATAAAAGAAGATGTGTGAGTTGGATTGTCAGTTACTTCATGGACTGACTCAGGTTTGTGTGTGCTTGTATGCTTGACTGTTGGTTGCTCCATGAACTAACTCGGGTTTGCTGTACTTGTCGATTTGTCAGTAAACTCTATTCATATTTGAACTCTTTTGACTCAGTTGAATTATTGAAGAGTATTGAAGTGTACTTATAGTGTGGTGAAAATCCTGAAGACATCTGGCCCATCTGTGGGATTTTTTCTACCACAATAGGCTAGGCTAGGCTGGTCCCACAGGCGGGGGCGATGTTGGACTAATGATGTAATATAGAGGGACAGTCAGGAGAAACTGTGTAAACGTTAAGCCTCTTTTGAAGCCAACTATATAACGAGAGCAGTTGGTTGGATGCCGGTAACTGTTTTTTCATGTTGCGGTTTTGTGGAACTTTATACTGCAGCGCTAGCTCAGCTAGCAGTAGCTTTGTTGTTATACGGAAGTCCATTCGGCTCCTTGCCGGTGTGTGTGTGTGTGTGTGTGTGTGTGTGTGTGTGTGTGTGTGTGTTGCTGTTTTATCTAATAGACATGCCCTGGCGGTAACGTTAAAGCTACATGTGAAAAAGAAATGAAACTGCAGGAATTCATTGGCTTGACAACGTTGTGTAACTTTGATTAGTATCAGCTACCTTGCTCAGAGGGGTTAGAAGCTCGCACGCAATGCATCCTGGTACACGTAGGTACATGTAGGTACTGCCGGTACGGCTCAGCGAGCAGGACAACTCGTTTTTTCAGTCAACATAGCACTCATTGAGGAATGTATTGCTTCAATTAACGACATTTACCATCAACACTGAGTGGACATCCACGTGACAGGTGGCAAATGTTCCCTTTAAAGGAGCCCTTGGTGGATCTAGGCTTCAAAATAAACCTAGAAAAGAGTGTTCTTCTTCCTTGTCAGACCACCTCCTTCATAGGTCTGTTTATAGACTCAGCTCAGGCCAGAGTGAGGCTGACAGGAGAAAGGTTGCAGGCACTCAAACAGTTAAGCCCTTTTTCACAGAGGGAAATGTGTGTCTCTCAGGCTTTGCCAAAGGTTGTTAGGGCTTATGGCCTCAGCCATGGTGGTGGTTCCAATGGGATGTTTGCACATGAAGGGAATGCAGTGTTGGGTGGCTTCTCACAGGGTAGACCCACGCCAGCATGGCTCTAACAGGGTGAGTGTCTCGGTGGCCTGCACAGCAGAGCTAATCCCATGAAGAAGCGTGAGCTTCCTGATTCATGAAGTGCCTATGGGGGTTATTTTGTGCAGGAAAGTGGTCACAACAGATGCCTCCCTATTGGGCTGGGCGAGCATGTTCGAAGGGAGAGTAGTGAATGGGACCTGGGATCCTCACATGCGCTCATCTCACATAAATTACCTGGAGGTGTTAGCTGTTCATCTGTCACTGAAACATTTCCTCCATTTTCTGAGGGACCATCATGTGTTAGTCCGGTCAGACAACACCACAGTGATAGCTTATATTAGTTTATTCAGTTATACACTCTGGCACACAGACTGATTGTCTGGAGCAGCAAGCATTTTCTGTCCCTGAAGGTCACCCATGTGCCAGGGATACTGAACCGGGGAGCAGGTCATCTGTCCAGGGGAAACCCCCTCTATGCAGAATGGAGACTTCACCCAGGCGTGGTGAGTCTGGTTTGGGAGCGTTACGGGCGGCTGTCCGTGGACCTCTTTGCAATGAGGGAGAACACTCAATATCCTCTGTTTTTCTCCCTTCACGATCAGAATGCACCTCTGGGGGTGGACGCACTGGCTCACCAGTGGCCTCGTGCTCTTCTGTATTAGCTATAGATAGCTCTGATTTCCCCAACCCTAGCCATGGTGCGGGAGGAGGGCCTGTCAATGATTCTTATAGCTCCTTACTGGCCGTCAAAGCACTGGCTGGCAGAGATAACCCAGCTCCTTCACCGGGAACCATGATCTCTGCCAATACGCGGGGACCTGCTGTCTCAGGTGCACAGAGAAATATTTCATTCCCACCCAGAGAGGCTGGCTCTGTGGGCCTGGCCTGTGAGTGGTTCAATCTGAGGACCGTGGGCCTCCCTCTGAGTGCAATTGAGACCATCCAGAATGCTCGACGAGGTCCCTTTGAGAAATGGTGCTTGGACTTACAAGAAGTCCCTTTCAGTGTTGTATGGCTGGGATCTTGGTTTTCTGACAAGACATCTACCGTCAAGGTGTACTTGGCAGCTATTTCTGCCTGCCATATTGGTTTTGATGGGAAGGCTGTGGGACAGCATCCATTGGTCTGCCAGTTTCTAAACCATTGGCCCCATCCTGGGACCTTCCCACTGTGTTGGATGCTCTTTTGGCCCCACCTTTTGAACCATTGGAACAGGTGGACTTAATGGTGGCTTTAAAGACAGCTTTGTTGCTGTCTCTTGCTTCAACTAAATGGGTGGGGGAGATTCATGCCAATTGGGGAAGCCAGTCCCAAGCAGCTCTAAGGGTTTACAGTCATTGGAAGGGCTGCGTGCACATTCTACCAGGAGTCTCACCATCTCATAGGCCCTTTTCAGAGGCATCTCCATTAAGGGGCTTTGCACCGCAGCAAGTTGGGCCTCACCACACACCTTTGCCAGGTTCTACAGGCTTGATGTTATGGCTCCTCCATCAGCCCATTCAGTGCTTAGTGTGGCAAAGCCTCAGTGAGGCTCATTTCAGGATGGTTGGTCCCCCGGTAACATCTGCCTAGCAATCCAGGAGTCAGTACTTCCCAATGTGAGACACAAAACAAATGCTATGAAAGAGAACTTTAGGTTACTTGCGTAATCCTGGTTCTCTGAGTAGCATGAGTGAGTGTCTCACCCATACACTGTATATAAAGATGGATGACATGACAGCTCCCCAAAAGTGCCTCAATGCACATACTGTATTTATATTTAACAGTTTAATGTGTATATAATTGACTTGTGTTTATATATTTTATTTTTTATTTTTCCTGCTCTAGCTGAGAGTCTCACACAGAATTTTGTTATATGCAAACATAATGACAATAAAGACTCTTGAATCTTGAAGTGAAGCCAAAACATCTCAATCACCCCCTGGTGGCTGGCTGCAGTATAGGTCATAAACCTCCTCCATGTTAGCGGATGTGACATAGGCCAAACTGAAAAGTCATAGTACACGTCAAATAAATTTTTCCCAAAGATGATATCTGTCATTTTAGGTAGTTCTTATCACGCTGATGTTTGTTCAAGTGTTCGTTTTTTTGATAAGTTTAGTTTTATTTAGTTATTTGATGCTATAAAAATGTCACTGTGAGTGTACTCTCAGGCGGGTGTATAGGTGGGAACTACTGCGCAGACTCTGGCTCCAAATGTCGTCAAAAGCGCAAGATGGCAACTCCCGTAAGCGGGGTACTTTGGAAGTGGAGACGCATCGTCCATCTTTATATACAGTCTATGGTCTCACCAGACCACCCTCCTTGCTCATTCGTAATGAGGCAGCGTAGTGTCAGACCCTTTTTAAAGGGGGAGGGTCTCCACCCTCCCTGACACTGTCGTGCTTGGTTCCAGCCAATCCTGGATGGCAGAATGCAATAGGAGCTTCTGATGAGGTCATAGGCGCCATAGGCGTTCCCAATGTAAGACACTCACTCATGCTACTCACAGAACCAGGGTTACGCAAATAACCTAAAGTAATCTGTATTTGACCTTGCTGTCAATCTCTTCTTTTTTTGACTAATCCTTCCTCTGAACGCTGAGTTTCTTTTTTATCTGGAGCATCAAAAACTTTTCTTGGACGCTTCTTTGGTTTTTCAGCCATACTCCTAGTTGCTGTAGCCTACTCCGTCCATACAGTCCCCTCAGCTCTGGCAAACCAGAGCCATGTAGAGAGAACTATCTGAAGTCTACATGAATCATGTGACCATCAAGCATTTTGAACTTCTGTTAACGCGACTCTCTCTCTGCATGGCTCTGGGGCAAACCAATCATTGCTAGTTGACGTAAAACACATTACTACTGGTGCACCAGCATGGGAATGTTGCCACAGACACCAAATTTAAAGACTCTGTATACTGCGAAATACAGAGATTTGCCTGGTGGTGATAGGCTTAATAAGCATTGTGTGAACTTGTCTGGCAACAGCTGGAATGTAACAGACGTTCATTTATATGTGAAAGTCCCGTACTCCAGTTTTAAGAAGTTTTGTTTTCATTTTTTTTGGACACAAATCTGATTCCATACAGATTTAACCCAATTTTAGCCCTGACTTGGTCGTCCCCGACAAGTTTTAGAATCGGGCCAAATTTCTGCCAGATCAGTCGTCATTTGACGTGCAGTTTGAGGGGGGTCACAGCACCTGATTCATTGCCTGAACAACAACGATCTGGCTGTTGGATGATCAGATGGATTATTGGTCGACTGTCTTGCAGTTTGAGCATGATTTCCCTCATGGCTGCTGTCAAAACATCTGTTTGTGAGCTTGTTTTAATATTACTGGAGTAGTAGTCTATTTTACATGTTGTTGCTAAAACCGTAGTCTTGAGACATCTGTGGTATAACACTGAAATTCACTGCAGAACAGACATCATATTGTCTGCACCTTCATTCATTGTAGAATCGCACAAAGTAATGTTGACTTTCACTCTTTTTCAATCAGTTGTCCTGCAAAACCTCATGCCTCACAGTGCTCACTCTCCATGGCATGAGCCTCAACAAGGCCGCGGTCCCTCCCACTGCATCTTGTCTTCTCAAAGACGCCCCTCCAGCGCTTTGGGGTCGCAGTGCGCCCCAGGCTTCAGAGGCAGCTGCAACAACATTTAACAGTGGGATGGGGGGCTAGTACACCACACACACATGCCACTGTCCCCCATCAAAAGTTATTCCCCACTATTTGTCATCATGCCTTGTCATTATGAGCGCCATGGCATCGAACATAATGAGCCTGAAGCTCCACATGGAGCCGGAACGTGTTGTTTTGTACTATGCGTCGCTGTAGGCAAAGGAGATATTTGAAATGTATCACAATTTGCAGGATTTTCCACCATTGAATCAGGCTTTCACCACCTGAAGGGACGTGTACATCAGCATTTGTAGTTTAGCCAATATGAACGCACTGTGTCTCTGAAATGACCTGTGATTGTCCAAAGTCTCTTGTCATGGGCTAGATTTTCTAAAGCCTGAAAACAGAGCCAAGAGGAGGTGCAGTTTTCTCTCAGACCACTTGAATTACAATATGCAGGATGGTTATTGTGACATTTTTGCCCAATGACGCCAAAAAAATAATGCCTACCCCACCTTTAACACAACACACAGGTTTATTAATAAATGCACAGTTCTGATTTTTATTTTGTGTTTTTTACGCCTTGATTCAGTATTTTACCTTGGTGATTCATTTTGCTCAGGAAATATATTCGTAGTTCTGGGAAATTAAACATTTATTATTTATTAACCTAGAGGCCGTTATGTGCCACTGATGAACTGTGTTTGTCAGAGATCATGATTCTCTTGTTCATTAACCTATTAGGTACTGGGAGAGGAATCAGCCTAATAATGGTGGTGGAAATCCACAGTTAGGCGAAGAGGACTGTGCACATATCATAACTTCCTACCCTTTCTGGAATGACCGGTCATGTGAATCTTCTCTGCGATGGATCTGTGAGAAAACAGCTTAACACTGGTGTATGTTTTGATATCATACATTTGATAATGCTTTTACACTGTAAGCTATCATTATGCAAGCTCTTTACTAGGCTAATATGTGTTGTTGCATGTAGACATGAATAATGTAAAAGAAATGGGAATTTATGCAATCATGCTGTATAAATGTATCTCATGTATGTTACTTTGAAAACTCATCAGTTCATCCTAAAGTGAAACTTTATTTGAAAATACAATAAAACAGAAATATAAATGTTTAAGTTGCTTGTATAAGTATTTCTATAGTTAACATTTATGTTATATTAAAGAAATAACTGCCTGAAATTACATTTTCTGATATTACTGTACTGTAATAAGGTCATCTCACTTCCATTGAAATCATTTACCTGCACAACTCAGGTGTTCTCAATTGTTAATGATAATATCAATTAGTCATCAAAGTTTTTACAAAGAAATACTGACGTCATCTCCACCCACCCATCCTTAAGATGCCGAAAAAACATTTCATTATTATTTTGATTTTTCATAGTTAGCTGTGGAAAGTTTTATGTTGATGGAGAAGTTCTATGGAGTGAAAATAGTCTCAATATTATTTGTAAATGTCTATTCCATGATTTGTAACTGAAAAACAAGATTTGTAAATGTGTATTACATGATTTGTAACTGAAAAACAAGATTTGTAACTGAAATCATCAGGTGCTGTGACCCCCCTCAAACTGCACGTCAAATGACGACTGATCTGGCAGAAATTTGGCCCGATTCTAAAACTTGTCGGGGACGACCAAGTCAGAGCTAAAATTGGGTTAAATCTGTATGGAATCAGATTTGTGTCCAAAAAAAATGAAAACAAAACTTCTTAAAACTGGAGTACGGGACTTTCACATATAAATGAACGTCTGTTACATTCCAGCTGTTGCCAGACAAGTTCACACAATGCTTATTAAGCCTATCACCACCAGGTAAATCTCTGTATTTCGCAGTATACAGAGTCTTTAAATTTGGTGTCTGTGGCAACATTCCCATGCTGGTGCACCAGTAGTAATGTAACATCAACTAGCAATGATTGGTTTGCCCCAGAGCCATGTAGAGAGAGAGTCGCGTCAACAGAAGTTCAAAATGCTTAATGGTCACATGATTCATGTAGACTTCAGATAGTTCTCTCTACATGGCTCTGGTTTGCCAGAGCTGAGGGGACTGTATGGACAGAGTAGGCTACAGCAACTAGGAGTATGGCTGAAAAACCAAAGAAGCGTCCAAGAAAAGTTTCTGATACAGTAACCTATAAATGTAAATATATGGTTTAAATAAGCTACTGCTAGGTGGTAGAGTTGTTCTGCTGGGAAAACAGCCAGTCCAGGCAAAAAGCAGATGTCGGCTGAACCTACCCCTAACCACCGAGGGGCGACTGTATAGAGTATGTGGTTGGTAAATGCATGTGCTCTAATCGAGGGGCGACAAGCTATTCTGTCTATTTAGAAAAACGTCTTTCCCACTTTGAAATTAAACACGAATACGCTGAAAGCCCAGATGTCCCAGTTTTCCACCAGCACTTAAACGCATCATGCATTTACGAATCTGTGAGCTGGGACCAGCGTTAAAATAGTCTCAAAATCCCGAAAGGGAAAGTGACCTGATCCGTGCGTAAAACGAGACATTTGTATGCACAGGAAGCTGTTTGAAAGCGAAAAGGATCAGATCTGAGAAGCTGAAGTTAAAAGTCTGTAAGTAAAATATTTTCAAATCGTTTTTTTTCAGTTACAAATCTTGTTTTTCAGTTACAAATCATGTAATACACATTTACAAATCTTGTTTTTCAGTTACAAATCTTGTTTTTCAGTTACAAATTTTTCTTTCAGTTACAAATCTTGTTTTTCAGTTACAAATCATGGAATACACATTTACAAATAATATTGAGACTATTTTCACTCCATAAAGTTCCTCTGAGAACAACTATAAATTTAACACATTGAACTAACTAACTAAAATTCTTAACACCAGATTCAGTTCTTTCAAGGAAACGTCCTTGAATTCTGCAGGAAAACCTCTCCAACCGGGAGGTCAGAGGTCACAGGTCTACAGAGAGGGATTTTCACTGCCCCTTCATGCTGTCAAAAGGTGCTGTGAGGCATTCAACAGGCATCAAGTGCAGTTCATCACATGTTCACAATTTTAAAACAAAAAATGGTGCCAGTGGGGTGTCTTCATCAGGGTTGTTATTTCATTCCATATTCATAGTTTTCCAATCAATGTCCTCAACTGCATGCCCTAATAGATAGATAGATAGATAGATTAGTCCTGTCTAATTGTACTAATGTGTGTCTGATAATAATGTTGCTTCAAGGGTGTCACAGAGGATTGTCATACAAGCAACGTGTGACTTCCTCAGAAGTTAAAGCAGTGAGACACTGAAACCAGAGACCAAATACTTTGATCATTTACATGTGGTGTAGTCTGCGCTGCAGAGCTGACCCCTCAGGAAATAGTTGGCCACCTTTTATGAGCGATGGAGGAAATCTATGTCAATGTTCAACAGGCCAAATCTGTCGACCCGAGACCTTCAACTAATCAGACAGGTAAGAGTGTTCAGTCAGACGGAGAGGCTGACAGACTGAGCTGTAGATGTATATTATCATCTGATTACTGTTGTATGATTTATTGTATTCACTGGTCCTTTCTGTGTTCAGGTCCCAGGAGCTCAGAGAGGAGGTTTCATGGAGCTGTTGTTCTCTGTCTGGGGCTGCTGAGTGTTTTCCTGCTGGCTGGGCTCATCGGCCTCGGAGTCCACCGTGAGTCTAAATCACATTCAGAAGTTTAAGTCCGTTTTCTATCTACGCTGTGTTGAACAGGCTTTGTTTCTCTTATTTTCTCTCTTCTTAAGCTGTTTTTGTCTTTTCTTCTTGCTTTTCCTTATGACCATTTTTTGATATCAAGCATAAAAGTTCTATATTTTGTGATGTGTGATATTTTAAACGGTGTTTGAATACTGGTGCGGGTTGTGTTTGTCTTTTGTCTTTTCTACTTTGGACATTTACATGGATTTGTTTCAGTGATGCTCCATAAAACTACAGTGATAAATATTCTCCCATGTATTTGTACAGTAGCCTACTACTACTTTAAATGTCAAAACTTTAACTTGGCTTGTAAAGCAGTGCCCCTCACAGATGCATGCCACATGTTGTGCCTTTTTAGAGGACATATCTCATACTATCAAGTAATTATCGTGACCTTTCCTTTACCCCTCCCTTAGCTTCATTCTGCATATTTTGCTCATACCTTAAACTGTATGTTATTGAACCTGTAATAAGAAAAAAGCAGAGTATCATTACAGCCTTGCCAGGGACTACATATTATATACTGTATGTGTTGGGCTACTGTGGGTCAAACTGCAAGGCTGCTTTCTTGCTGCTGTCTGTCCCTGAGCCAGCCTAAAGAAGCTGGATACAAAAAGTATTCTATTTTATTTTTTTGCTTGCTCAACACCTGCAGAAATATTTAGCTCTTTGCTTTAAAATGAATCTGGAAGCTGTAATTGTCATGGTCCACGAAGGACTCGTGTTTGTTTGTTTCCCACCAGTTTGATTAGGTTCACCTGTGTCTTGTTTCTCACCTGTTTCTGGTTCCCTCGTTGTCTCTTCTCTACATATACCGGTCCTTTTCCTTTGTCTCTCCCTGTTGTGTCGTGCTTTGTTCCCATGTTCTTGTTTGCCATTGTATGTTCCCAGCGCTTCCATCATCGAACCTGGACTTACCTGTTTGTCTTCCTGCCTGGCCACCTACCCGCATCTTCATGTAAGCCTTTTGTGTTGAATAAACTGTTAAAACTACTCCAAGTCTGTCTGTGCTGTCTGTGCCTGAGTCCAATCCCTGCTACCCCCGTGACAGAATGAACCGACATGGACCCGGCTGACAGTTACCCTCGCCTACGGGCCTCCCGGGCTCTGCTAACTGCTGCAGAGTCTTTTTTCCGTTTCCTGGGAATACATATTGACCCACCTGAGAGCGACCAGCCTCCCTCACCTTATGAGGGCACACGGCTAGCCATATTCCCGGGGACACGCGGAGGCCGCAGAAGAGGTGGTTGTCGGGGCTCCCGACGCCATCTGCAGTCTCAGCTGCCCAGCGCCCCAGAGTCTCAGCTGCCCAGCACTACAGACCGACCTACACCTGATCCTCTTTCCCGGTTGACGGCCCGGCCAGCTTCTGTCCCAGTTTCCCGGTTGGCAGTCCAGCTGACTTCTGTTTCTGGTTTCCTGTCGGTGGCCCGGCCAACTTCTGATCCTGTTCCAGGGCCGGTGGTCTGGCCGTCTCCTGTTACCAACCGGGTGTTGGTTGACCGGTCCACATCCGTTCCTTGTTTCCAGTCGGCGGCCCAGCTAGCTTCTGATCCTGATTCCCGATTGGCGGTCCGGCCAACTCCTATTCCCGTTCTCCAGTCGGCAGCCCGGCCAGCTTCTGTTCCTGACCCGGTTCCGGAACTGGTGGTCCGGCCAACTCCTGCTCCCCGGACCCGGTTGGCTAACCGGCCAACTTCAGTTCCTGTTTTCCAGTCGGCTGTCCTGCCGCCACCTGATCCAGTCCCCAAGCCGGTGGTCCAGCCAACGTCAGTTCCTGTGTCTGGTTCCCAGTCGACGGCCCGGCCAGCTCCTATCCCTGGTTCCCTGTCGGTGACCTGGCCAACTCCTGTTCCCGGGTCCCAGTTGGTGGTCTGGCCGACCTCTGTGCCTGCCCAGCGACTGTCTTTGCCAGTGCCTGCTCTTCCACCACACCCTCCTGTGCCCGTCCAGCTTCCACCACAGTCTGTCTCCAAGCCCAGTTCCTGTCGAGCTGCCGCTGCAGTCCCCAGGTCATGTTCTCGTCGAGCTGCCGCTGCAGTCCCCAGGTCATGTTCCCGTCGAGCTGCCTCTGCAGTCCCCAGGTCATGTTCCCGTCGAGCTGCCGCTGCAGTCCCCAGGTCATGTTCCCGTCGAGCTGCCGCTGCAGTCCCCAGGTCATGTTCCCGTCGAGCTGCCGCTGCAGTCCCCAGGTCATGTTTCCGTCGAGCTGCCGCTGCAGTCCCCAGGTCATGTTTCCGTCCTGCTGCGGCCTCCGAGTCCAGTCCTGCTGCGGCCTCGAGGAGTCCCTGTTTTCCGTCCTGCTCGGCCCACTCCGGAGTCCTGTTTTCCCATAGTCCTGCTGCAGGCCCTCCGGGGAGTCCTGAGCACCACGTCCTGCTGCGGCCTCCGCGTCCTGTTTCCGTCCTGCTGCGGCCTCCGAGTCCTGTTTCCGTCCTGCTGCGGCCTCCGAGTCCTGTTTCCGTCCTGCTGCGGCCTCCGAGTCCTGTTTCCGTCCTGCTGCGGCCTCCGAGTCCTGTTTCCGTCCTGCTGCGGCCTCCGAGTCCTGTTTCCGTCCAGCTGCGGCCTCCGAGTCCAGTTTCCGGCCAGCTGCGGCCTCCGAGTCCAGTTTCCGGCCAGCTGCGGCCTCCGAGTCCAGTTTCCGGCCCAGCTGCGGCCTCCGAGTCCAGTTTCCGGCCCAGCTGCGGCCTCCGAGTCCAGTTTCCGGCCCAGCTGCGGCCTCCGAGTCCAGTTTCCGGCCGAGCTGCGGCCTCCGAGTCCGATTTCCGGCGAGGCTGCGGCCCTCGGGAATTGATTTCGGCGAGCTCTCGACACTCGAGTCCAGTTTCCGGCCCGGGCTGGGCCTCGAGTCGGATTTCCGGCCTGAGAACTCGCGGCCTCGAGTCCAATTTCGGCCGAGCTTTCGCGGCCTCCGAGTCCAGTTTCGGCCGAGCTGCGGCCTCGAGTCCAGTTTCGGCCGAGCTGCGGCCTCGAGGAGTCCAGTTTCGGCGAGGGGCTGGCGGCCTCGAGTCAGTTTCGGCCGAGCTGCGGCCTCGAAGGTCCGGATTTCCGGCCGAGCTGCGGCCTCCGAGTCCAGTTTCCGGCCGAGCTGCGGCCTCCGAGTCCAGTTTCCGGCCGAGCTGCGGCCTCCGAGTCCAGTTTCCGGCCGAGCTGCGGCCTCCGAGTCCAGTTTCCGGCCGAGCTGCGGCCTCCGAGTCCAGTTTCCGGCCGAGCTGCGGCCTCCGAGTCCAGTTTCCGGCCGAGCTGCAGCAACCTTCGCCAGTGCCTTACCCGCAGCCTCATTGCCGGCCTCCTGCCCGTCCTCCAGAGCGGCTCCTTCCCCGTCGCCGGCCTCCTGGTTGTCCTCCCGGGCAGCTTTCCATGCCTGGTCGTACTCCCGGTTGTCCTCCCAAGTGGCTCCCTGTGTCTGGTCACCCACCAGGCCGTCCACCTGAGGATTTCTGCTCGTCACAGGGGGTAGCAGGGATTGGACCCAGGCGCAGACAGCACAGACAGACTTGAAGTAGTTTTAACAGTTTATTCAACACAAAAGGCTTACATGAAGATGCGGGTAGGTGGCCAGGCAGGAAGACAGACAAACAGGTAAGTCCAGGTTCGATGATGGAAGCGCTGGGAACATACAATGGCAACCAAGAACATGGGAACAAAGCACGACACAACAGGGAGAGACAATGAACCGACAAGGGACAAAGGAAAAGGACCGGTATATGTAGAGAAGAGACAATGAGGGAACCAGAAACAGGTGAGAAACAAGACACAGGTGAACCTAATCAAACTGGTGGGAAACGAACAATGACAGGAAGTAAAGGGCACACAAGAACACAAGACCAGGGATTACAAAATAAAGCAGGAAACAAGACCAAAAAGGACAGAGTCCAAACAAGAGTCCTTCATGGACCATGACAGTAATTATGGAACCAAGGAATCTATTATTTTGTTGGTACGTGGCCAAAGACACAGCAATTAGTCTGCAAAGTGATATTCATGTCAGTTAAATTATCATGGGGAATTATCTGTTTATGCAATCATAGAAACATCTCTAACAGACTAATTCTTCACTCAGTTGTAGCAGTATTGCTGCATGTATTGCAACACTATTTAGTGAACCAACAGTTCAACTTTTGAGCATCAAACACACTCCCTGTAGAAAGTGGTATAAAGTTTGTAGTTTCATACTTCATAGAGAGCAGAGGCTGCAGTCTGCTTGGATTGTCATGATCAGTTCTGTTGGTCTGTGTTACTTCCTGTTTTATTTTGGTAGTGTTCTGTCTTATCCTCTTGTTCCTGTCAAGTTTCCCGCCAGTCCTAATCAGCCTTATGTGTTTCACCTGTGTCTCATTGTCTACTTACCTGGCCCTATATATATACACCCAGTGTTTTCCCCTTCCCTTTGCCAGATAATCTTCGCCCCTTGTGTGTTGTTATCCAGCGTTACTTGTGCTTCCCCGTGTTACTTGTGTATGACCAGTTTTTGATACTACGACTTGTTTTGCCTTACCCTTTGGACACCTTCGCTCTGTGTACTTGTACTTTGCTTCTGGGACAGTAAAAGCTCTGAGCTATTTACGTGTGTCGAGTCTGCTCTGTGGGTCCAATCTCTCTGTGTGCCTGATAGTATTATCTGGCCAACACATGGACTCCGCAGACTCAGACCCACTCCGTGCTGCTCTCCAGGCGCAGGGACAACATATTCATCGAGAGGAGGAACAGCTGAGTGTTCTCCACCAGGAGATGAAAGAAATGGCGGATCGGCAGGGGAGCGTGCCGTCAGCATTCGGATCGCAGATGAGCTACCTCGTGGATCAGCTACAGCGACACCAGACATTCTCAGTCACCAGCGAGGCCCGCCCTGGTCCATCTGTAAGCAGTCCAGCTGACCCTCCGCCCTCCGCGTCCTCCACCCTGCATTCCCACGTTCGGCTTTCCAGCCCTGAGCAGTTCTCTGGAGACTCAGGAGATTGTCGTCCGTTCCTGGCCCAGTATGAGCTCCATTTCGAGTTTCAGGCTTCCTCCGATCGGGCCAAAATAGCCTACCTCATCTCTCATCTGTCCGGTCGCGCGGAGGGATGGGCCACAGCTGAGTGGAATCGTAAGTCAGCCATCTGCAACTCCCTGCCCCAGTTTCGGGAGACCTTCCTCCAGATTTTTCAGACTGTTGCTCCTGGCCGAGAGGCTTCTCGGTCCCTTGTGGCCCTGCGTCAGGGGAAAAGGAGGGTGTTGGATTATGCCATCAAGTTCCGCACGCTGGCTGCCGAGAGCGGGTGGAACCAGGTCGCCCTCTCCGACGCTTTTCTCAATGGCCTTTCTAAGACTCTTAAGGACCAGCTGGCGCCCCTGGATGTTCCTGCTGAGTTGGACGCTCTGATAGCTCTGGCCTCAAAGATTGATAAGAGACTGTACGAGCGGGAGAAAGAACGAGGAATATTCCGCCGACCCTACACTGATAACTCTCTGAGGTCGGCGGAGGGCGTCCCAGAACGACGTACCGCCTCCACAGTATCCGATGAGCGTCATTCCAGCATTTCTGAGGAGCCGATGCGGATCGGCCGTACCCGTCTTACTCCAGAGGAGCGGCAGCGGCGCATGGACGAAGGACGCTGCATTTATTGTGCTCAATCTGGACACTTCCTGGCCAACTGCCCTGTGAGAGGTAGCCGAACGGAGAAGAGGCTAAGCATGCTGGTGAGTTCCTCTGCTGTGCAACCTAACCATGTTCATCAGCTTACTACCGTTAAACTCACTTCAGCTTTCTCCTCCCTCAGTCATCCAGCTCTCATTGATTCTGGGGCTGATGCTAACTTAATGGACTACAGTTTAGCTAAACGACTCAAACTACCTTCACAGCCTTTAGATCAGCCCCTTAATGCTAGCGCCCTGGATGGGCGGTTGTTATGCCAGGTCAGCCACTGCACCACTCCACTCACCCTGTCCTTTGCTGATTCCCATTCAGAGACAATCAGTTTCCACTTATACCATGGCCCCTTGCACCCTGTCATTCTGGGGTACCCCTGGTTACTGAAGCACAATCCTCATATGAACTGGTCCACGGGTGGGGTCATAGCCTGGGGGCCACACTGCCGATCCCACTGTTTCCCCACTCAAGTCACTGAGTCAGCCATGGATCCACCCTCTACCTCTCCACCTGTGTCACCCATAGAGTTGGAAATTGAGTTTCCTGACATCTCCAAAATCCCTGAGTGTTACTTAGATCTGAAGGAGGTCTTCAGTAAGGCCAAGGCCACTTCTCTTCTCTTCCCCCTCTTCCCCCTCACCGGCCATACGACATAGACTTGTTGCCTGGCACGACACCCCCCAAAGGCCGCCTCTACTCCCTCTCGGCTCCTGAGACTAAGGCCATGAAGGATTACATTGATTCCGCCTTGGCAGCAGGCCTCATCCGACCTTCTTCTTCCCCAGCGGGGGCCGGGTTCTTTTTTGTGGGGAAGGACAAGACGCTCCGCCCCTGCATCGACTACCGGGGTTTGAATGACATTACCATTAAAAACAGGTACCCCCTCCCTTTAATATCTTCTGGTTTTGAGCTGTTACAGGGTGCTAAGATCTTTACCAAGTTAGATCTTCGGAACGCTTACCATCTGGTCAGGATTAGGGAGGGGGATGAATGGAAAACAGCATTCAACACTCCTAGTGGTCACTACGAATACTTGGTCATGCCTTTTGGTCTCACTAATGCCCCTGCAGTTTTTCAGGCCCTAGTGAATGATGTCCTTCGTGATCTGCTCAACGTCTGTGTCTTTGTGTATTTGGATGACATTCTCATCTTTTCACCAGATGAGAGAACTCACATCCAGCATGTCCGACAGGTGTTGCAGCGCCTCTTAACCAACCAGCTATTTTTGAAGGCGGAGAAATGTGAGTTTCATGTCTCCTCAGTGTCTTTCTTAGGTCTCATTGTGGCCGAGGGGGAGGCGAAGATGGACCCAGAGAAGGTCGGTGCAGTCATGAACTGGCCGACTCCCAACTCCCGCAAGGCGGTGCAACGGTTCCTGGGCTTCGCCAATTTTTATTGACGCTTCATTAGAAACTTCAGTTCCATAGCCGCGCCTCTACACGCCCTCACCTCCTCCAAGACTCTCTTCTCCTGGGGTCCGGCAGCAGAATCTGCTTTTCAACAATTAAAGAAAAGTTTCACCACCGCTCCAGTGCTCCTGCTGCCGGACTCCTCTCTTCAGTTCATCGTGGAGGTGGACGCCTCTGACCTGGGCATAGGGGCAGTTCTATCCCAAAGGTGAGTGAAAGATAATAAGATTCAGCCCTGTGCCTTTCTCTCTAAGAAGCTGTCTCCTGCAGAAAGGAATTATGACGTGGGCGACCGGGAGCTGCTCGCCATCAAGGTAGCCCTGGAGGAGTGGAGACATTGGCTGGAGGGAGTTGAGCAGCCGTTTCTGGTGTGGACAGATCACAAGAATCTGGAGTACATCCGGTCAGCCAAGAGACTGAACCCCAGACAAGCTAGGTGGGCTCTTTTCTTTACACGTTTCAACTTCACCCTGTCTTATTGTCCCGGGTCCAAGAACATAAAGCCTGATGCATTGTCAAGATTGTTTTCCCCAGACTCCGAGCCCAAGTCCAATACTCCCATTCTTCCTGCCTCTTGTTTCATGGGAGCCATCACCTGGGAGGTGGAGGAGCGGGTGAAAAGAGCTAACCAGGAGGGTCCGGTTCCAGCGGAGCTCCCTCCCAACCGTCTCTACGTTCCGCCCGAGCTCCGGTCCCAGGTGATTCACTGGGCACACTCCTCCTCCGTATCGTGTCATCCGGGGGTCAGCAGAACCAGCTTTGTCATCCGACAGCGGTTCTGGTGGCCAGACTTAAGGCAGGAGGTATCGGAGTATGTTGCTGCCTGCTCTGTCTGCTCCAGGAGCAAGCCCTCACGGAGGCCCCCCTTTGGACTGTTGCGGCCGCTTCCGGTGCCCTCGCGTCCCTGGTCGGACATTTCTCTGGACTTTGTCACTGGGTTGCCACCCTCACAAGGTAACACAACTATCCTCTCTGTGATTGATAGATTCTCGAAAATGGCTCATTTTATTCCTCTGCCCAAACTTCCCTCTGCCAAGGAAACGGCAGAAGTGATGCTGCACCAGGTGTTTCGTATTCATGGATTCCCCAGGAACATTCTGTCTGACCGGGGGCCGCAGTTCGTTGCGCAATTCTGGAGGGCCTTCTGCAATCTTTTGGGTGCTACTGTCAGTTTGTCTTCTGGACATCACCCCCAGACCAATGGGCAGACCGAGAGGCTGAACCAGGAGCTGGAGACGGGACTCCGATGTCTGGTAGCAAAGGACCCGACCACCTGGAGCAAACATCTCACGTGGGTAGAATTCGCACATAACACCTTGCCATGCTCTTCTACTGGCATGTCCCCTTTCCAGTGTGTGTTTGGTTACCAGCCTCCCCTGTTCCCGGCTCTGGAACGTGAGGTCAGTGTCCCCTCAGCTTTTGCCCTGGTTCGCCGTTGCCGTCGCATGTGGGTCCGGGCCCGCCAGTCCCTGCTTCGGTCATCCGAGGCCTACAAGAAAGCTGCAGACCGACGCCGGGTTCCGGCTCCAACTTACCAGTGTGGCCAAAAGGTGTGGCTGTCCACTCAAGATCTTCCTCTCCGGGTCGAGTCCCGTAAGTTGGCTCCCAAATTTGTTGGTCCATTCCCTGTGTCAAAGGTCATTAATCCTGCTGCTGTGAGGCTCAGACTCCCCAGGTCCATGAGAGTCCATCCCACTTTCCACGTCAGCCACCTCAAGCCCGTCAAGGAGAGTCTACTGGTCCCAGCCTACAGGCCCCCGCCTCCCCCCCGGTTCATCGATGGTGGCCCGGTCTACTCGGTGAGGAAGCTCCTGGCAGCGCGCCGCCGGGGCCGGGGGTTCCAGTACCTGGTGGATTGGGAGGGTTATGGACCTGAGGAGATATCGTGGATCCGGACCTCATCACGGACTACCACAGGCGCCATCCTGAGGATCCTGGGCCGTCGGGTGCCGGCCTTTGAGGGGGGGGTACTGTCATGATCAGTTCTGTTGGTCTGTTACTTCCTGTTTTATTTTGGTAGTGTTCTGTCTTATCCTCTTGTTCCTGTCAAGTTTCCCGCCAGTCCTAATCAGCCTTATGTGTTTCACCTGTGTCTCATTGTCTACTTACCTGGCCCTATATATATATATATATATATATATATATACACCCAGTGTTTTCCCCTCCCTTTGCCAGATAATCTTTGCCCCTTGTGTGTTATCCAGCGTTACTTGTGTATGACCAGTTTTTGATACTACGACTTGTTTTGCCTTACCCTTTGGACACCTTCGCTCTGTGTACTTGTACTTTGCTTCTGGGACAGTAAAAGCTCTGAACTGTTTACGTGTGTCGAGTCTGCTCTGTGGGTCCAATCTCTCTGTGTGCCTGATATGGATTTGTGTTGGATGCAGTTTACTTAAATTGACTGTCAGCAGGGAAACAAACATCAAAACATCTGCATGGCTACATACCACTAGAGGAAAGGGAGAAAGTATGTTTCTTGTCATTTGGGTGAACGGGTTGTTTTGCGGACAGATGGTTACCAAGCACTTCTTCACCACCTAATTTTAACTTTTCACACTCAGGTACAGACAACATAAAAGGAAGTGGTGCTGCCAGTGTTACTTCCTCTTCTCAAATCATAACGATGGTGCCATGTGGTTATTTTTCCTCTTTGACTATGATGCAGTGTTACAGCTTGTGCTACAAAGCACAGTAGTGAGTTCTTTGATTAACAGTTCACTGCAGATATGACAGAAGTCTGATCCCATGTGATTTATTTTAAAAATTCTATTCATAGCATGGTTATATTAGCAGTCTTGTTATCATGCAGGTTTACACTGCTGTCACTCAAAAACTCATTAGCCAATGGGGACGCACTGCTGAAAAAAACCAGCCCTCTTGAGAGGTTTGTGTCAGAACTGCAAACAAAAAGTCAGGCAGCTCAAACGAGAGTGCTGGCAGGCAGCGAAACCATAAAGCCAACAGTGAGATCAACAGTCTGATCAGTGAGAGAGAAGCAGACGGAGCTGTAACCAAAAAGACATGTTCAAAACAATAAAAGACCAATAGTTTACACTGTTACACAAATAATTTGTTTGAAAGTTTTAAGTTTTACTTTTGAGATGACATTTTTTTGCATCAGTGAGATTTATTCTCTCTCAAATTCTTATTTTTGTTTGATATTTAAAGCTGGAGTGTGGAACGTTTGTCTCCCCCTTCTGGCAGTGAGAGTAACTACACAAACACCATCAATGTGTGCTTATGACGTATACCTACACCAGTGGTTATCCATGTTTGTTGTCGTTTGTCCATTTATATGTAAAAGTCTCGCACTCCAGTTTTAAGAAGTTTTGTTTGATTTTTTTTTTTTTAATTAAGATAAGGCGTTAAGATGAGAAAACCGCTTCTAATTCTGTGTATTTTACACCATTTTAGTTCTTATACTTCTGTGACACATTACTGAAAAGAAAGTAGGGCCTTGATTCAGTATTTTACCTTGGGGATTCAGGAAGTACTTTTGATTCTGGGAGGAATTAAACATTTATTATTTATTAACCTAGAGACCGTTATGTGCCACTGACGAACTGTGTTTGTCAGAGATCATGATTCTCTTGTTCATTAACCTGTTAGGTACTGGGAGAAGAATCACATTTCACATTTCAAGACATTTGCAAATGGACTCCAAGCATACACATATCAGATATCAGTGCCACAGAGTCTCCGCTGCCCAACGCCACAAACCGGCCAACCCCTGTTCCTCATTCCGCGTTGGCGGTCCGGCCGACATCTGTTCCTGCGTCGGCAGCCAGCCAACCTCTGTTCCCGTTCCTGAGTCAGCAATCCGGCCAACCTCTGTTCCCGTTTCCGAGTTGGCGGTCCGGCCGACCTCTGTTACTGGTTCCCAGTCGGCGGCCCGGCCAACTCCTGTTCCTTGTTCCTGGTTGGCGGTCCAGCCGACATCTGTTCCTCCAACCCCTGTTCCTCATTCCGCGTTGGCGGTCCGGCCGACATCTGTTCCTGCGTCGGCAGCCAGCCAACCTCTGTTCCCGTTCCTGAGTCAGCAATCCGGCCAACCTCTGTTCCCGTTTCCGAGTTGGCGGTCCGGCCGACCTCTGTTACTGGTTCCCAGTCGGCGGCCCGGCCAACTCCTGTTCCTTGTTCCTGGTTGGCGGTCCAGCCGACATCTGTTCCTGCTGGGCTGCAGCCTTCGCCACCCTCCAGTTCCTGTCCAGCTGCAGTCGCAGCCTCCTGTCCCTGCTGAGTTTCAGCTGCTTCCGTTTCCTCATGCCCAGTTGGCAATCCGACCGACATCTGTTCCTGGTTTCCAGTTGGCAGTCCAGCCGACACCTGTTCCTGAGTCGGCGGCCTGGCTGTCATCTGTACCTGCTGGGCCGCAGCCTTTGCCAGTTCCTGTCCAGCTCTGCAGCCGCAGCCTTCGCCAGTTATTGTCCAGCTGCAACTGCAGCCTTCGCCTGTTCCTGTCCAGCTGCAGCCTTCACCTGTTCCTGTCTAGCTGCAGCCTCCAGTTTCTGCTACTATCCAGCTGCAGCCTCCAGTTCCTGTTCCTGTCCAGCTGCAGCCTTCACCTGTGCCTGTCCAGCTGCAGCAAATAATTTGTTTGAAAGTTTTAAGTTTTACTTTTGAGATGACATTTTTTTGCATCAGTGAGATTTATTCTCTCTCAAATTCTTATTTTTGTTTGATATTTAAAGCTGGAGTGTGGAACGTTTGTCTCCCCCTTCTGGCAGTGAGAGTAACTACACAAACACCATCAATGTGTGCTTATGACGTATACCTACACCAGTGGTTATCCATGTTTGTTGTCGTTTGTCCATTTATATGTAAAAGTCTCGCACTCCAGTTTTAAGAAGTTTTGTTTGATTTTTTTTTTTTTAATTAAGATAAGGCGTTAAGATGAGAAAACCGCTTCTAATTCTGTGTATTTTACACCATTTTAGTTCTTATACTTCTGTGACACATTACTGAAAAGAAAGTAGGGCCTTGATTCAGTATTTTACCTTGGGGATTCAGGAAGTACTTTTGATTCTGGGAGGAATTAAACATTTATTATTTATTAACCTAGAGACCGTTATGTGCCACTGACGAACTGTGTTTGTCAGAGATCATGATTCTCTTGTTCATTAACCTGTTAGGTACTGGGAGAAGAATCACATTTCACATTTCAAGACATTTGCAAATGGACTCCAAGCATACACATATCAGATATCAGTGCCACAGAGTCTCCGCTGCCCAACGCCACAAACCGGCCAACCCCTGTTCCTCATTCCGCGTTGGCGGTCCGGCCGACATCTGTTCCTGCGTCGGCAGCCAGCCAACCTCTGGTCCCGTTCCTGAGTCAGCAATCCGGCCAACCTCTGTTCCCGTTTCCGAGTTGGCGGTCCGGCCGACCTCTGTTACTGGTTCCCAGTCGGCGGCCCGGCCAACTCCTGTTCCTTGTTCCTGGTTGGCGGTCCAGCCGACATCTGTTCCTGCTGGGCTGCAGCCTTCGCCACCCTCCAGTTCCTGTCCAGCTGCAGTCGCAGCCTCCTGTCCCTGCTGAGTTTCAGCTGCTTCCGTTTCCTCATGCCCAGTTGGCAATCCGACCGACATCTGTTCCTGGTTTCCAGTTGGCAGTCCAGCCGACACCTGTTCCTGAGTCGGCGGCCTGGCTGTCATCTGTACCTGCTGGGCCGCAGCCTTTGCCAGTTCCTGTCCAGCTCTGCAGCCGCAGCCTTCGCCAGTTATTGTCCAGCTGCAACTGCAGCCTTCGCCTGTTCCTGTCCAGCTGCAGCCTTCACCTGTTCCTGTCTAGCTGCAGCCTCCAGTTTCTGCTACTATCCAGCTGCAGCCTCCAGTTCCTGTTCCTGTCCAGCTGCAGCCTTCACCTGTGCCTGTCCAGCTGCAGCCACTGCCTACAGTGTCAGTTCCTGCCGAGCTGCAGCAGCTGTCCCTCAGCTGCCTCGTCGCCGGCCTCCAGAGCAGCTCTATCAATGTTGCCGCCCTCCTGCCCGTCCTCCAGAGCGGCTCCTTCTTCGTTTCCGGCCTCCTGCCCATCCTGCAGAGCGGCTCCTTCGTTTTTGCCAGCCTCCTGCCCATCCTGCAGAGCGGCTCCTTCATTTTTGCCGTCCTCCGGCCCGTCCTCCAGAGAGGCTCCTTCGTTGCCAGCCTCTTGCCCATCCTCCATAGCAGCTCCCCACATCTGGTTGTCCTCCCGAGCGGCTCCCCACAACTGGTCGTCCTCTTGCTCATCCTCCCAAGCGGCTCCCCACGTCTGGTTGTCCTCCTGGGTGTCCTCCCGAGCGGCTCTCTGCGTCTGGTCATCCTCCAGGCCATCTGCCCAAGGGTTCCTGTTTGGCCTCTGCCCTGCCTCCAGGCCGTCCGCCTGAAGGTTCTTGCCCTTGAGCTTCTGACACCCGAACCTGGATCTGCCTGCCTGTGAGTCATTTCCTTTCAAATAAATCATTTATCTGCATCAGTCCCCCTGTGCTGTCTGCGTTTGGGTCCTTTCCCTGCACCGTACCATGACACTGAGTCAGCCAGTCATTTTCCTCTGTCTGTTACTTTGGACATATAACAACAGAGTATAAGTCAAAGATCAAGCAGTTTCAAGCTGTTTAAAATGCGTTTTCCATTACAGCATGCATAAACATATTTCAGTCAGACAACTCAGATTTTAAATGTTTATTATGGTGTTATGACCGGCTTTAAAGGCCACAACATAAGGAGGGACACTACACCGGGTTAAATGCAAAAAGAATTCAACATTTATTTATAACAAAACAAAAAAAAGTAAACTAGGAGAGCAAACGAAGAAGCTGGGTCTTGTGCCAGGGAGTGAGAGAGGACTGTGGGCAGAGTAAGGAGCCACTTATATAGACCCAGCCCACAACTTCACACAGGTGCCCTCTGTTAGTTATCAGGGAACACAGAGCAGACACACAGACACAACAACATCAACAACAACAGGACATAGAATGACATATAACAATAGCAGCAGAACATAGTTAGAGTTTGGCATCTAGGCTCCGACCTCATCACTCCCCACAGATATCTTGACATAGAGATATTGGGGAGAGATGAGCCAATATCTTAAACCCCCCAGCCGGAGCCTGCAGGTGTATGCTGGGATGGTGGTGGGGCTGAAAGAACAGGCAGCAATACTGATGCAGATGGGAAATGTTGTAGTTTAAATAGACTGCCAAATTGAGAGGGTGTGTTTGGTAGATGGTTGTGGAGAGTGAGGTATGTCACATGTGTATAGCAATGCAGCTTGAGCTGACTGCTTGAACTGGCTCCTCCATTAGCCCATTCGGTACTTGTGTGTTTTGGGATGGTTGGTCCCCCAGTAACATCTGCCCAGCAATCCAGGAGTCAGTATTTCCCAATGTGAGACATGAAACAAATGCTATGAAAGAGAACTTTAGGTTACTTGCGTCACTCCCGTTCTCTGAGTAGCATGACCGAGTGTCTCACCAGACCACCCCCATTGCTCATTCATAGCAAGGAAGAGGTGAGTGTTTTTTGAATGACTGGCAGCGTAGTGTCAGACCCTTTTAATAGGGGGAGGGTCTCCACCCTCCCTGACACTGACGTGCTTGGTTCCAGCCAATCCTGACTGGCAGAATGCAATAGGAGCTTCAGATGAGGTCATGCCGTAGGTGTTCCCAATGTGAGACACTCACTCATGCTACTCAGAGAACTGGGGTTACC
>VMKM01003462.1:0-36285 GCA_008360985.2 Macquaria ambigua | reverse complement strand
GTGTGTGTGTGTGTGTGTGTGTGTGTGTGTGTGTGTGTGAGTGTGCGTCATTCATGTGACTCAATACCTCCCAGACACAGCACTGTGTGTTTTTCCATTCTTCTGTTTTTACTTCCTTCAAATCTATGTTTTATTATTAGGAAATCAGTTTGTCTGCATCCAGTAAAAACAGATCAAATCCAGCTGGACTCTGGTGGTTCCAGTCATTTCTAACATGTCCTCGTGAATTCATTGATTTGTTTTAGTCAGCATTTTAATTGAGGAGTTTGTATTAAGTGTGTTTTTTGTTTTGTCAGATTTTGATGCAGCAGTTCCTTTAATCCAAGACACTTTTCTCTTTCTCACTGGAGACAATAAAAGCAGCCTTGATCTTTTTAAAGTAACGCCAGTGAGACAAACTAAGATGAACCGTCTTTGACCTTTCAATTCAATTCAAAATGCTCAAGAGACAGTTTGAGGCGAGTTTGCAAACACAAACACACACAAACAATTCATTTACACACCTAAAAACTAAAACTAAAAAACTAAAACTAACTAAACTAAAACTCTATCTAAAACTTAAACATGTGACAGAATGTAACATCAGAGTGAAATCACTGGTTCAGTCTTTGAGATTTGAGGATGAGTATGTCAGTGAGAAATCTCACTAACTACAGGTCAGATTGTCATAGAGTATCCTGCTGTTTCCTCTAGCGCCCCCCTCAGGACAAACCAGATAAATCATCAGGATGTTGTTTATTCTGTCCAACACTTTCATTATTACACTGAAACTGGCACCGCCCTACAAAGGCAAACTACATATTTGGTCAGAATTGAGTTGTAACCTGTATCTGACTTTCTGACATCTGTTTTACTTTATAAAACAATATTATAGAAATGTGTCATTTCTGTGAAAACTGCTTTTTAAATTTGCAGCTACGAAAGGGACCTAAAAACCAAAAACGCAGTATCTGTACTCTGGCTGTGTATTACTGCACTCTCTGACATCTAGACGGCTAGCTAGCCTGCTAAAGTAAGAGCGCTATATCAAGTGAAAGCTAGCTTTTGAGATAGCCGCAGCTAGCCTTAGCTAAAACTAAAGATACGTTTAGTTATTGATTATCCCCTCGTTGTTATCTGTAAATGAAAAATATCTATTTTGATGAAGTGACATTTTGGTTATTCAGTTTGTTGTTCCACGTAATTAAATAAGCTAGAAGCTAAATCAAGTCATGATGGAGAAGAAAAGCAAACAGGTCTTTTTATCATTTAACGGACCGAATATTTTTTCATCCAGATGGTTTGAAGAGGATTTTTAAAATATCAGAACAAGGGTACGTGTTTCGAATTTAATTTTCTTCTAGAGAAACCGACGGTTTGCTAATACGAGAGGCACAAACTGCCAACTTAGATAATTCCTATATGAAAAATATATATCTGAAAGATGGACTGTGACTGTTAATGTATAGATTACTGTCAAGTCTCACATTTATATGTCAGTCAGTTGAATTAAAATATGCTTGTGACATTGTGTGTGAAACATAAAACACACACAAGCTCAAACATCGAATACAGAAAACATAATAAAATACATAAAACATACAATAAAAACATGTAAAACAGAAGCTAAAGTGTTGCGTCCTCTTTCAAAGCCGTCTGACTTCTACTTCTCTCAGACTGACAGGAAATGTTTAGTTTCAAACGACACATTTCACAAGACTTCCTGAATTTTAGTTTGAAGGTCAGAAAGTTTCTCTTATTATTTGAGGTTCTGTCTGATCAGCCTGACGATGTGGCAGCAGACTCTGTGTTTCTGTCTTATTCTGTCGGGGATCCCGACCCTTTCTTCTTCTTTGTTCAGGTGGGACGGGATTGTCCTTATGAAGCTGTAATGTCTGGTTTGTTGGTTGAGTGTTTTGATAGTCAAACAACACAAAAACAGGACAACCTGCCTCCCTTTAAAGGTAACAGTTGGTCAGTTTAACAAAGAGGAGTGACTCCACTTCCATGAAGTTGGAAGACTCACAAGAAACAGATTAAAAACAGAAATCTGTGCAGCAGAGGTGGAGATATCCTGACTTTTAGATGCCAAAAACACTGGATCCTACATTTTCCATAATGCAACACAATCTACTAAACCCTTCCTGCCTGGTAAACACCTTCCTCTTTGAAGCTCCACACCTCCAGAATATAACTCAGGGTTCACATTAACAAGACAAAAAGTGTACAGCCCTGCTAGCAGCTCTGTGAGGCTGTACTTAGAAACACTTCTGAGCTAAATGCTAACGTTAGCACGCTAACATGCTCACAGTGTCAATGCTATCATGTTGATGTTTAGCAGGTATAATGTTTACCATGGTTACCATCTTAGTTTAGCATGTTAGCATGCTAACATTTGCTAATTAGCAGTAAACGCAAAGTACACATACGCCAAAAAAGCCTCCGCAGGCTTCCTCGTGTTGCCGTGTTTTTGGGCTCAGAGAGCATGCTCAGTAGAGACTTCCTGTGGCCGAGCCAGCTGACTTCCTGTTGGCTCCCTGCACACATGAACAGGATAGAATAATTTAATGACACGGCTCTTCTAGACTTTCCAAATGTTATTGAACCAAATGGATCAAATTCTGAAAATAAAAAGAGACATTTCAGAGAGTTTGTGACGCTCAGAAAAATGTGTTCACCGTTTGCTGTTTGGGTCAGTGTGCGTCACGTGATGAACGCTGAAGATGCAATACTGAGTGCGGCCACTACGACAAAATGACCTCACAGCCCAGCGCCGTTCCTGGAGGGTTGGTGGTCTCCAAGCCCAAGCTGAGACAACCCTAATGACATCACTATGACATCATCTGGGTTATTTTCTCAGACTTGACTGAGCTCCTTCAGAGCCATGGGAGACATTATTTCACAGGCGGAGTAGGACTGTGACCAGAAAACTGAGCTTGATTTGTAAAATTGGTGAAATTGTTCTTTGTAGTTTGGTCTAAAACATTATCTGGACCAGATTTGTCCTGAAGTTCTGGTTGAGATCTGTGAAATGGACCCAGGCCACTAGTCTTTGGTATAATGAGCCAATGTAGGTCAGAGAACCAACCAGTTTTTATAAAAAACAACCCAAAATGAAATAACTCCAAACTGTCATGAGCTCGTCCTGATGTGATCCTCCTCTTCAGGGTCTCTTTCAGTTTCTTGGAACATGAAGGTCTCTCCAGTGGTCTCTGTCCCCAGAGGAGAAGACGCCGTCCTCAGGTGCTCCTTCACCCATCCCAAACAGCAGGACTATTCAGGGACGATCACTGTTAAATGGCTGGCTAGAAGATCACATGCTTTGCCGTTCTTCAGCTGTTCAGTTAAAAATGACTCCACTGAAGGACTCAACGACTGCTCAGTTTCCGGATTAAAATATTCCCTGAAGGGAGATCCTCGACGGAGGGAGCTGTCGCTCCTCATCAGCAGGGTTCAGCTGACTGATAACGGGTCGTACTTCTGCCGAGTGGAGCTGGATAGTCGGTGGAGTTATTCCCAAGAAGAGACAAAGCTTTACGTAACAGGTGAGGTCTTACCACTGGTTCCGTAAGGTATTTCAGCTAACACCATTTAAAGTCCAACTCTAATCACAATTAGTCAAACCTTTCTGGAGTCAAAAATAATGTAAAAAGATTTTTTGATAATTGTTTTTTATTAATAAAAAGGAAAAATGTCTTTGGGGAAATAACAGAAATGTTACTTTTCCTCTCAGCGTGTCGATGTTTATGTTTGACTGACAGTGATTTGATTGGCTGTATGAAAACAAGCTCTCCATCTAGGCGAAGAACTAACGCCATGTCTGACAGATTAATGCAATCATGGAAACAAAAAAATATTTAAATATAAGTTTCTTCCTTTTGATTTTTTCTTGCAGGGAGAGCTCATGACTGGATTCACAGAGCAGATAATTTAATTTCAGTTGGACTTTAATGTGTAATATGTAATATTCCCATAGTGTCCTCACATGTTCAAGTTAGCCGTCAGCTTGTTAGCATTTTAGCATAGCTCAGCCGTGGAGCTGGAAACGGAAACACATTCTTCTTCTGCCACATTCAAATGTTGATCATGGCTATAAAACAAGACATGAACACTAAAAAGTAGAAATATAGTATATCGGACTGAGTCATATCACGTATTTAATTTTTGTCCATGATGCTTTTCTCACAGCTGAACCTCAGATCCTGAGCGTCTCCGTGGTTGAGACAACCTCTGGCTCAGACAGCGCCACCTGGAGGCTGCAGTGTGAGGCGGAGGGCCACCCGCTGCCCACCATCACCTGACTGTCAGCCTCCAGCAGCCCTTTAGAATAGAATAGAATAGAATGTCTTTATTGTCATTGTACAGGTACAATTAAATGAAAAATGCCAGTCTTTAAGGTGCTAAAACAATAATAAATAAGTAAAAAAAAACTAAAAAGCAATAAATAAAACATATCACACACAAAACATTAACACTCTGCAGGTATTGCACAATCCCTTGATATTGCATCATGAATTATTTTACAAGAAAATGTTCAGATTTGTTTAGTGTGGTTATGGCTCTGGCATAAAAACTGTTCTTCAGCCTGTTAGTCCGTGCTTTCAATGACCTGAAGCGATAAATAAAACATATCACACACAAAACATTAACACTCTGCAGGTATTGCACAATCCCTTGATATTGCATCATGAATTATTTTACAAGAAAATGTTCAGATGTTGTTTAGTGTGGTTATGGCTCTGGCATAAAAACTGTTCTTCAGCCTGTTAGTCTGTGCTTTCAATGACCTGAAGCGTCTGCCTGAGGGCAGCAGTTCAAGGATCACATGTCCTGGGTGAGATGGGTCCATGAGAATATCTTGTGCTTTCCTGAGACAGCGGGAACTGTGCAGATCTTCCAGGGAAGGGAGAGGGCAGCCGATAATCTTCTGGGCTGTGGTGACGACCCTCTGCAGCGCTTTCCTGTCTGCAGCTGTGCAGCTGGAGAACCACACACAGATGCAGTAGGTCAAAATGCTCTATGGAGCAACGATAAAAGGACACCAGCAGATCTTGTGTGAGGTGGTTCTTCCTGAGTACTCTCAGGAAATGCAGTCTCTGCTGTGCCTTCTTGATGATGGCAGTGGTGTTAATGCTCCAGGTCAGGTCATCCTCTATGTGAATGCCCAGAAAGCGGAAGTCTGAGACCCTCTCCGCACAGTCCCTGCCGATGAACAGAGGCTGGGTGTCCATTTTTTTCCCTCTGAAGTCAATGATCAGCGCCTTAGTCTTGGTAGTGTTTAGTACCTGGTTGTTCTTCTTGCACCACACTGACAGCTGCTCCACCTCGTTTCGATATGCAGACTCATCCCCCCCAGAGATGAGCCCCACCACAGTAGTATCATCCGCAAATTTTATGATACTGTTGCTGGAGTGAGTGGGGGTGCAGTCGTGTGTAGAGGGTTTAGAGCAGGGGACTCAGCACGCAGCCCTGAGGGGATTCAGTGCTGAGGCTGAGAGCTGAAGAGATGTGGGGGCCTACTCTCACCCTCTGGGAGCGATTTGACAGGAAGTCCTTGATCCATAAGCAGATGGAGTGAGATAGTCCCAGGTCTGACAGTTTGGTCACCAGTCTGTTTGGGAGGATGGTGTTAAATACTGAACTGAAGTCCACAAAGAGTAGTCGCACGTAGCTTCCCTGCTGCTCCAGGTGGGACAGTGCAGCATGGAGAGCTGTGGCTATAGCGTCCTCCGTGGACTTGTTAGCTCTGTAGGCAAACTGGTGAGGGTCAAACCTGGGTGGGAGTTTTGAAATTATGTGGGTCCGCACCACCTTCTCGAAGCACTTCATGATGATGGGTGTAAGTGCTACTGGACGGTAGTCGTTCAGGCTACTGATGGGTTTTTTTTTCGGGATTGGGACTATTGTAGAGACCTTCAGGCAGGGGGGGACCACAGCCACAGACAGAGACTGGTTAAAGATCTTGGTGAAGACCCCCGCCAGTTGATACGCGCAGTCCCTCAGCACCTGTCCTGAGACACCGTCGGGTCCCGCAGCTTTCCTCGGGTTCACAGCCCTCAGCGTGCGCCTCACCTCGTGCTCTTCTACTGTGAGGACATGGCTGCCATGGGCTGGTGGATGTAGCGGGGCTGCCTCCGGTGACTCTACCTCAAAGCGGGCAAAGAAGTGGTTTAGCTCCTCTGCGAGTGAGGCGTCGCCGTCAGCAGCAGAGAGGTTGCTGGGTCTGTAGTTTGTGAGGTGCTGGACACCCTGCCACACCTGCCTGGAGTCGTTGCTCTGAAAGCAGTCCTCTATCCTCTTCCTGTAGTCCGCCTTGGCCCCCCTGATGCCCCTCTTCAGGTTGGCTCTGGCAGCACTGTATAGTGCCCCATCACCAGACCTGAAGGCAGTGTTCCTCTCCCTGAGCAGGCTCTGCACTTGCAGTATGAAACTGTTACATGGATATATTCTGCAGTATGCTAGGCCAGGCTCAGCCAGTTTCTGGTTTTGAAAAGCAGAAGTAAACAAGAGTACGGCTAACGGCAAACCACCGTAATATCATCCTCTGAAGCTCTGAAGAGGAAAAGTAATAGCTGCAGCCTCGTTCCAGCGCTTTGCATTGTGGGATACAGTAGGCGAGATAGACTGGTCCGATGCATACTGGAGAACGACAGTACGACATCCGGGTATTTCTGGCGTACTGCAGATTTAGCTTTTGTTTGCATACTACATGCTACATGCTACATTTTGGCCAAATCAGTACGTACTGATAGTACGATGATGGTTTTTGTTTTTCCTTTCGCTGACTCCTCCGACATGGTGGTGAGTATCTGACACACCACTTTATATATTCACTCAGTCTTTCACTAAACACTTTATATATTTCTTTATGTTACGATTGCTGTCGGAGGGACCCAAGAGCAGGCAGAGACCAGGATAGCAAGTAAAAGGAGTTTATTTGATTCGGGTGCAGAGAAGGAATTCAATGGAGCGGGTGATGCAGGATGGAGGCTGGGCCGTGGAGAGAGACACAGAGAAGCAGAGGCACGTGGCTGGCTGAAGGTCCGAGTCGAGCAGAGGTGAGGAATGATTCAGTGGATCTGTAGATCATCAGGCAATGAGACTGGTGGTGAGGCAGGCTGTAGACAGGCAAGCAGGCCGGAGCACACACGGAGGTTGATTCAACGATCTGACGATGAGTGACTGAGGAACCGGGGTAGATATACTGCATGCTGATGAAGTTGATGGGAATCAGGTGTGTGTAATCAATCCAGCAGCCAGGTGCATCAGGAGGAACAGCCACGTCACACAAACACACGCACACAGAGACATGGGGGAAGGGAAACACAGGGACAAACAGACCATAACCATGACACTTTACAAAACAAACAGAATGTCACAGAAACGTTAAGTCACAATATGACTTGAACTCCAAAATGTTCAGATTCATCATGTGTCTTCATTTCTTCCTCCTCAGCTCGAGACGACACTTCTCCTATTTATGGAAACGCTGAAGTAGGTAAGTGGTTCAACCTGCTGCACTGTGGTTTACATCTTACATTTTTCAGACATGTTCAGATGAAGAGTTTTTACAATATCACTTGCTGCTGTCACTGCGGTCCCAGAAGCCACTTCTCTACGGATACAGTGGGACCAACAGTGGTGGAAGAAGTATTTAGAGCCTTTTCTCAAGAAAAAGTACCGATTCCACAGTAATAAAATACTGTGTTATCAGCAAAATGTACTTAAAGTATCAGAAGTAAAAGTACTTTTACTGTACATCTGACAAAAGTGTAAACATTTGCTCTTGTTCTTGTTTTCATGTTTTGTATCAGGAGTGGAGAATTATCGACTGCAGTGCTCTGACTCTCCTGCTGAGGGCGACGTTGAGCTTCAGCTGGTTTACTCTGCTGTCACTCTGAACACTTCCACCTCTGAACACCGAATCCAGAGTTATAGAGTCACTGTGGTTCAGGTGAGTGAGCCTGAGGTGGAGCAGTTTGGAGGCGGGGCTAAAGGAAGCGCTAGTGCGCTCGCTCTATGGGCCGCACAACGCAGAAGCTATGTGGAAGATCCGGGTCATTTTATATCCGGGAAGTCGAACTTTTTTGGCTTCATGCGCCACTGAGCAGCTTTCATAGGAATGAACGGGGCCCCGCCTCCGACGCTGGATCCAGATCTCTTTATACATCCATGCTCTCCACCGACTGCAAGACCCAGGGCATGATGGGAAACGCCTGGCTGTCGCCTGATCAAAGAGCTGATTGGCTCTTAATTTTGACCACAAACATCACGTTTTGTAGAAAATCCTAATTTTCTGTGTAATTGTAATATTTAACGCAGGATTGTTGCTGTATGTTGTGCAGTGACAGTTTCATCTGTTAACAAACATCTTGTGTGGTTGATATGAAGAATAATAAAGTTTATTTCAGCCATAACTATCCGACCCTGATCTGCAGACTACAGGTTGATGGAACAGGATGTAAATATTTCTGACTTCCTGTATATTCGTTGAAGGCTGCTGGAAACTGTCTGACTTGACTGCTGCTGTTTGTCACAGCGCCCCCTGCTGCCCCTGCCTGATCTCGTCCACTTTCCAAGCGAGGCGCAGTTCATGTCGAACGAGTTATTTGAGAAGGAAGTTATTAAAGTGATTCCTGAACCTGCAAGTTGGAGCAGTCTGAGAGATATTTTCCTTTGCTGATTGTGGCTTTGAAAGGTTTTGTTGGCAAATATTTGTGTCACAGGGTGTAGAATGAAATTAGTTTCTCTAGTGGCTCTCCTTTATGAACACACCACTTGCTGGGCCTTTATTTAAACAGAAAAAACATTGCAGCACTTCTGGAAACCTCAAAATTCACCCAAATTATCTAACACAGTAGTTTGAGTACATTTGAGACAGAAAGTCGGTCGATCACTTTCTGAACCGTGCTTCTTGTGTGTTAAGGTTTGCACGGTATTTACTACTCAGGACCTCCTGGTGGCGCTGTACTAAACGGCACCACCTTAGCTACAATGCTAATGTTGCTAGCAGTAGATCGCTACGTTTCAGACACTCAAACAGTGTTTATTATAACAAACCTGGTAGCTGAACCTGCATGCTGATATTTCACCATATTTATATTTCAGTTCAAGCAACAGTCAGCAGCGATTGGCTGAGCCCACAAAGATCAGCTCAGGTCAAAGATGTCCGCTCACAACACACACCACATACACAATAAAGTGAATACAGCTTTAGTTTAAATTCAAAATAAAATGCCGCTCTCTGTCGTTAATCCAGTGGCCACAGTTTGCTAATAGACTCTTTTCACAGCACACATTTTGACATGTTACAGCAGGAAAAGCGCAGCCGTCATCAGTGACATTAACAATGGCTCTATTCCATTTCGACGGTCCAGTTTCAGGGTTCTGGTACTCTGCATGCTGGCAGTACCAGAGCATCTACACTATTTACTGAATGTGTGACCATTCAGGCCTGGTTCTAGACTGCTTTGATTGGGGGGGCAGTAAGAGATGTTGATTGGCCCCAGGGACGACATTTTATTGTAGGTCAACCTGGACGTTAATATTGCCGTGGTTCCATCACAATTTAATTGGCATTGTCAGTTTTACATTTTAAACCCACCTCCACCCCCAATAACTATCTCACAACAGATGTTTACAAGGTTTTTTGTGATTTTATTTTTTGTCCAGTGACCAGTTATTAAAACCTGCTTGGTATAAATTAAATATGTCATTATTTGCACCAAATTTGCGACAGGGGAAACAGAACCACGCATCTAGCTTTGCAGAGTAATCCAGCCATGGTCTCGGTAGCCCGGGTTGAATGGCTGGCCAGTGACGTTTGGGGAAAACAAGTGTGTGCTGCGACGGTGCTGGGCTGTTCAAGCCATGGTTATTATCAGCCATCGCTGCGCCGCGAAGGCTGTCTGGGGGTGCAGTGCTTGTGCAACTGGGTCGGGGGTGGGGGTCAGGGCCAGTGGTCGGGACGAGTTGAGGAGCAGTACCGTGAGACGACACCATGGAGCCTGCCTCTGTTGACTGCAGCCCTGTAACAGTGGCGTTGCAGGGTTTTACAACCAGAAATCGTTGCATGGTGACAGAGAAAGAGTTGAGAACAGCGAGTGAATCAATAAAAACTAAATCTTTTTTTAGAGAGAAACGTGCTGCTACCATGTGGTGTAAAACCTAAGTTAGCTAACACACACACACACACACACACACACACGCAGCTAGCTAACTACGTCTAGAAGATGACTGCAAGTGACTGAAAATAAATAATCCCAACAACCGCAATTTACAAGTAGCCAAATAAATCTATCAGCAATTTAAAATCTCATGGATTAACTGAAACTAAAACCAGCCTATTCTCATCGGAGTCACTGAGTATAAACATAAACTAGGCTGGTGGCACCTGTTACCAGACCAACCAATCAGATAGAAGTAAATTTTGACGTGGCATGTTTATGATTGGCCAAATCGACAAGGACAAAATAAATTACTTTGAGGTTATTTTTGAATTTTGGGATGAAGCGGGTGGGTTTGGTGGGGCATTGCCCCCCCGTGCCCATGCCTAGAACCGGCCGTGTGACACAACATGCTGCTGAGCCAGTGATTCCACCAACATGAGGTCTTGTTTCTGGTTTCTGGTCTTCAGGTTTTGCATTGCAAAAGAACAAAAGTAAACTAACCAAAGCAGGAGCCTCGTTTCGTGTAAAGCCTCAGTTCTAATGAAAGGTTGTTGTTTTCTTTACAGCTCAACATGCAAGTTTCAAAAGCTACAAACAACACCAGGAGGAGACAGGTGAGTCAGGTAATATCATACTGTAGTAACAGACAGCACAGACAGGTGCAAGATGGTGGATGGTGTTGGTCCCACATGTAGTGTGTGATTATGTCATGCTTGTAGTTTTGAGAGGTAAAAGCTTTTCATATCGCTAACATCAGCTTTGAAGCTCTTAATTTCATTAACGAAATAAGCCAAACAGTCTCTGGTGATCCTCCAGTGTTTTATATCTCAGTAAACTGAAACAAAAAACCCAAACATTTGCAAACGCCACCTTGGACTCAAATGATAAATTGTCTAATCAGAAAAATGTATATTTGATAATGAAAATAATCATTAGTTGCAGCCTTATTCACGAGCGTCTGTCTTTTTTAAAGTCTGAAACAACAAACAAAGCTTTCCTGTGGTTTTGTGTTTTTCTAAATTTCCTTCTGAAAACACGTTTTTCTGTTAGCAAACTAATTAGCTGCTACCTAGCTAGCTTAGCTACAAGAGCCTGTTTTTCCAACTTTGAAACGTTCACATTATTCCAAGATGGTTACCCCCACTGCTCACCTTGTAGTCCCACCAGAGAAAGAAAATGAAGCCTAAATTAGCTGTTTTTTATTGTTAAAGCAGTGTATTCACTTTAAGTGTCTGCTTGCTAGCAAGATGCTGCTATTTACTGAGAAATGAACCAGTTTCACAGGCACTTATTGCCCAGGAGCTTTCAGAGAACCACCAGGCTGCAGGTTAGTTCAGATCTCAGTTCAGTCGTCTTTATGTTGCTAAATGTTTGGCTCCACACTGTGTTTGATTCTGTGGAAAACAGACATTTGAAAATAGATTTTAAGGGATGAAACCTTGTTTTTTCAGGCGTCTTCTACTCTCCTGTGAACTTTCAGTAGTGGATGAGGTATGAAAAATATCTTCATAACTCATTTATTCTGTCTTTTCAGCGGCTGTATTGTAAAGACATATGTTTGTACATGTCATCGTCTTGTATGAGATTGTTTGCAGATATTAATTTATGGAGTCTGTCACTTGTATGAGGTCGTTCAGTCTCTTGTTATATTCCTGAACTGTCGCCAAATGAAAACAGGTCTTAATGAACCTCTGATGTTATAAAGAAATAATGAAGATAACAGCTGATTTATACGCATGTTTCTTTTGCTCTTTATTTTTTAGGAACAAACAAAGTCTGTCCCTTCAACATCAGATCGTGTGAACGCTGTAGAAAATATAAATGTTGTGTTTGCACAGAAACCGGTCACGTTGTTCTTCCTCAGGAAACTAAACTGTGTTGATGCTGTCGTATGTTGTAACAGCATTAATAAGCTGCTTATAGTTGGTTTGACACCTGATTCATTAGAAACAGTTGAAGATAAAAGGTTTTGGTCTTTTTGTGCCACAACTGTGAAACTTGTGATGTTTACATGTTTTCTGTTTTTTTTTTTTTGAACACTTTATTTATTCACTCATATTGATATTAAAATACAGGTCATACACATTATATATCATATACATTTAAAGACAGAACAAACCTGTCACATCACACATTACTTTATATATCATAAGGCTCAAGACTCATTTCTTCGTCATTTTACAACACAGGGCTGCACAGTGAACTGTAAGTCGTAGCTCCTTCATGCTGCACACACAGAACATACATACAAATATCTGAATAGAATAAAATGAGATAAAACAATATATATATACAGTTACCTATATACATACTGTTCCTGCCTGTCTCCAGCCTTTAACTGATCAGTTTTTTTGTTAAACAGCAGCACTTACAGTTGATATCAGTCTGTTCTTACTGCTCCAGCATTAGTTCAGTTTATTCCCTCCAGCAGGGGGAGCCACTGGAGTCAGAGTCCACTGGTTTGTTCCCAGTTTGTCCATCAGTGGAAAACTTTCTCCAGATTTAAAGAACCAATTACCTGAATCAGTACATGTCAAGTGTGTATTTACTTGCACTGTATCGCCTAAAGTCTGTGTCTGTTGATGCACACAGTGATGCTTCCATGGATGGATTACAGGACAGACCTAGAGGCCTCAGGCGCCCCCCCCCCCGGGCCTATTATCTACATTCCTACAAAATATATTCTTTGGGAAATTAAAATTGTAAAGGTTTTTTTAATATGTTTTATTATAAAAAGAACTATATTATTAATATAATAATAATAATAATAATATATATATATAATATATCACATATGAAAGGAATGTTTAGCTTTCTGGCCATGAAGTTTATATTGACCACAACAGGGGATGTTTATGAACACAGTATTTGGAAAATAGTACCTATTCAAATTTTGGGGTTAAGGTCATAATTCAAGGTCAAAGATGGCAGGATGTGAATCTTTTGTCTTCGTCCTTTGAAGGTTTAACGCAGCCAATCAGATGAATCTACCTCAACAGAGACGCTCTGTCTCTGGGAAATGTTCTTCTCATGTATCGTAAAGCAGCGTGCTTAAATAACCCTGAAAAGCCTCTGTGGTTTGGTGAGCGCGGCTGCTGCCTGCGGTGCAGCTGAGGCTTTCAGAGCGGCTCGCTGACCTGCATCTGACACTCCTGAAACTTCCACCTGATAAACACACAGTCAGGTGGGTGTTTGTCCTCTGGACAGTTTAATCTGACAGTTTGAGTCCAGCTCACCCTCAAGTTTTAATCCAGAAGCTTCTGCAGGTTTCAGCTTCACTTCCTGCCGATGAATGTGTGACAGTATGTGTGTGTGTGTGTGTGTGTGTTTCCGCTGGTGTGTGTTTAACCACTCTGTGGCCACAGCATGTGGTTGAAAATGTGAAGCAGGTGTTGTTACGTCTCCATGGTGACAAATAAAGCTGCTAAAGAAATTCCTGCTGTGGAAGAAAATGACAGCTTTTTACATTTCTGCTTCTCGTCACACTGAGAGATAAAAGGTTTCTGTAGTGGAGGTAAAATCTGAGCGCTTTATTTCATCAGAAATGAAACAACTATTGCTTTGCTAGTATTCAATAACTACAGTTCCCATGAGGCCTTGGCAGCGTGCTAATGGTTACTGCCTTTAAATGGAACTCATGAGGTCTTAATATGGGATGCTTCTACTGCCCTCTGATTGGCTGATCAGGTTTGTGTTAACTGTCGCAGTATCATACTGTCTCACCTCTGCAGGTTTATTATTGGGCAGTAACGCGTTACTTAGCAAGGCGTTACAGTAATGTGATTACTTTTTTCAGTAACGAGTAGTGTCAGGGATTACAATTTCAAATTCAGTAATTACATTAGTTACTAATCCCAGTAACGCTGCATTACTCTGGCTTGTTTGCTGAGTTAGATGGAGGTCAGTCTGCCTTCAGTGGACAGGCTGGTTCAGTAAAGTCGCCCACTTTGCCCTTTCCTCTGTCTTTCCCAGGCCTTTCCTCCTCTAGTTCAGTGTTACTGAAGCTGCACTTTAAATTATTAATGAGAGCTCTGAGAGCATTTTAGTCAAAAATTCAGCAGACTCGTCCAGCTGCTCAGCACGGTGACTCGCTGTGGTTCAGAAAACAGTACCAACAGATTTAATCAGTACATTTGAGGGAAACACGGATTTCACGGATCCTGTGTGAATGTGTCAAGACTTTAACACAGCTTTAAAAATAAAACGATCAACTGTCACGTTGTTTTAGTGTTCACCATTCAGAGAAAGAATCTCATCTTTACTTGTAATTTGACTTGAGACTTTACACAGTTGCGTCTCAAAAGACTTGAGACTTGACTTGGACGTGGTCCAGAAGACTTGGGTCTTTACACGGACTTGCATCAAAAGACTGGATACTGGACTTGGACTTGTCAAAACCAGTTCTGCAGTGTGTCACGTGAGATAAACTCCCAGCTTTTCTGGTCTAATTGAGAATGGACTTTGGTCTGCAGATGCAGTGAGATCGAGAGACGAGATCAGCAGCGTTTCTGGAGAAAATGGACGTATTGACTGAGAAACGTTCCGGTAACAGATGTACGGCTGAGAATAACATCAAAGATTCCCACTGCTCACTTCTCTAAACCACAGAGGTGTAAATAGATCTGAGGTTTTAGTCAACACTCAATTAAATATCAGCACAGCATCAAACCAAACTGTGGTGCTTTTTAAGGATCAGAAGGAAAAAGAAGTTAATTACTGATTACTGATCTGAGTTTACAGATGAACTGATGAACTTTGGGTTGTGACTTTCTCTCCAACATGGAGGAAATTTAATTTTTGTCTTGAGAAGTCAAGTCTATGCAAGTCTGCAGCCATGCTAGCAGCTCTGTGAGGCTGTACTAAGGGCCTGAGTCCACATTGCGGAACATGAATGATGAGCCACATTTCATCACAATCCATCTAATAGATATTTCAGTCTGGACCAAAGTGGAGACATTGACTGTCGAAAGCATGAGTGTTCGAAATTGTATACTAACGTACGTAACGAACATACTCATACTGTGACTGCATCACATGACTGTATCATCACAACATTACGGTCGTGTCTAGATCGTAACCCGAGATTTGCGCACTTGAACTGAGTCTCGTGGTAGAAAGCCTTTCAGCCAGAAAGCCTAACCAAGTAGTTTTGGTGCCAAACTAACCAAACTGCGACCGTTTCACAAATCTAAGGTTACCATCTCGACGCTACCGGTCTGAGCTAAGAGACGCAGTGCACTTTGGGGCGGCTGAGTGTGTCCAGTAAGCTCACGCTGCATACTTAGAAATTCTTGCTAATCTATACATCCAGGCATTTCTCGCATACACAGAATCCACATACGCACTACATACTCAGCCTTTGACATCCATGCTGCTAGCGTGGCTAAGAACTGACTGACGTGAGGGACAAACGGACTCTATGGTGACAGTTTGAGCTTCAGGTTTAGAAAGCATCTTGTCAGGTCTGGATCAAACAGCCAAACCTTGGTCTGACGAAAAGAGGTTGTCTCTTGGTCCGGATCAAACTGAACCACGTTTGGTTCGTTTCTAGCGTGAAAACACTGTTTGGATGGTTCGGACTTTCGAACTAATTAGGCTACAGGAAGTTCTGGCTGGCCGTCGTCAGAACCGGAAAAAGGAAAAAACAATGCAACAAAATGAGCCGCGGTAGCACACGAGGGGAGAGGAGGCGACCAAATTATTAATTATAATTATTATTATAGACATACACACACGTCCATCTACAAACCAATCAATTGCAAGTATAGAGAGACGTAGGTGATGACGACAGGACGTAGGTATGTGCATGTATGCCTTATTTTTCCCCACCTCATTTGTGTCAAATCTCGCCCCTACTCTCCCTCTGATTGGCTACCCCCTAACCCCACCCTACCCCTAACCAACGGAGGCAAGGAGTACTAGCCAATCAGAGGCAGAGGTCCTGGGACTTGGGGAGCCTTGGTTCGGACCTTAAACTCCTTAACAAAATTGATAATCTCCATGACAACTGAGCAACTCCATCCGCTAATGAAGCCCACAAGATGAGGGTGAAAGCTCAGGAAACACAGTCACAGGACCACGTGTTGTTCCTCTGTGTGCTGGAACAGTCTGTCCTGTGTCGGTGTGCTGAAGAGAAACGTCCTGCCAGCAGCTCTCTGAACAATCGAGTGTTTGGACTGAAGCTCTGGAAGCTTTCACACTCTGCTGCTGCTGCTGCTGCTGCTGCAGTGTTTCCTGACAGAGACCACACCTCCTGCACACACACTGACCTGTCAACGCTCATACACTCAACCACAGCACACACAGGATGTTCACTTCAAAATAAAGGTAAAACAACCCTACTGAAATGTATTTATTTTGTTTTGTACAGCGTTTCTCCACCATGCTGCAGAGTGCATGAACCTTGTGGAAGCACGCAGAGCCAAAGGGAATAATTGAAATTGTAATGACAGATCCTGGACAGATACAGAGTCAGGTTCATGAAAGGCAGACTGAGCAGAAGAAAACACAAATAACCAGTTCTTTTTTCCAGTTAGCACATCATTCTCTGCCCATCAACCAGTCAGATTACATCTCTCTGATGACGCAGTTCAACCTGCTGAGATCAATAAAGTTTCCTCTGTTTTATTTTGAAGGTGTGATCCCACATCATGTTTATGACACGTTCATTTCATCTGGAATCTCAAGATCAGTCTTTCTAACGATAACTAAACACAACAGGCTTTTCAAATGTTTTGGTTGCAGTAAAAGCTGAAGTTGAGGATATTAAAGGAAATTAAGTTGTACCTAAAGCGCTGAAAGAAGGTGAAGTGGCAGTTACAATGGAAGTGCTGAAAGAGTTTCCCTGTAAATGAAATGTCTTTAGGTGACACGAGGCTGCATATTTGTTCTCTTTCAAGCACATTTTCATATCATTTGACGCCAAGTTGAATCAATGAACACTTTTTACAATCTGAAAAATATTATTACAATAAATTCCAGTTGACATGAAGCAGCTTTGTCCTGCAAACAAGCTGGTGGGAAAAAACATTGCAGTATTTTCAAAATGCTATTTTTCATTTTCATCGTATAAGAATCATTATGTAATTCACATAACCTTGCAACTGAATTAACAAAAATATATTTTCCCACATAAACCTAATGGTATCCAACCATGCAGATGAGTCTTCTGCCAATATATTAGTACAGCTGAGGAGAACGCAATTAAGTTTGTTGTTTGTACTTTTTATATTTATATACAGGGTTCATACAAAGTCTTGAAAGTTTGGAAAATGCTTAATTTAAACATTTATGTTTTCAGGGTTATAGGAATATGCTTGAATTCGAATATACTCCTTGAAAAATGCTTGATTTTTCAACATAATCTGGCGTTTCATCATCGACACAATCACTCATGGAAACCAAAAATCTTCTCCATGGTGATATTAGTCTGTTGTCTCCTGACATTTATAGTAACTATTTAGATGTGATGATAAAGGCTTCGACAGTCTGGAAAATTTTGTTTTAGATACCTTGAACGTGCTTGAAAAGTACGAACCCTGTATATATTTATAAAATACTGCAATTCCAAAGACAAGTTTAGAAATACAACTATAGTGTTTTGTGTGGACTATTCAGAAAATATATGGAATCCATGTAAATCTTATCAATATTATAAATTTGAATTTTGAACGTGTAATTATAATATTACTTTTTAATTTAAAGCTTTTTAATATTGTATCATTTGAAAGCAATGTTATTAAAAATATACATATATTTGTTAAACGTTATGTCTATTTCAGTCACGCCAGCCTCCACAGCGCCTATCCATGGCTTTTATTCTGAAATCCCTCCCCGGAAGTGTCCGTGTTTATCCGGGTTGCCTTGACACGGGTGTAACGTTCAGACAGACGAGCTGTTCTCGGTCTGCACGGCGACTCTCTGCTGCAGTTTAACTTGTTTAACGATTTATTTTCCCGTTCACCGTCAACATGTCGCACACCGTCATCACGACAACGACAACAACGATGACCAGGACGTCCGGTGACGGTGTCGTGAACATGGGCTACACCCGGACCATCCCGGGACTGCTCAAGATAGGACAGATGGTGAGAGTCCGACTGACAACACACACACACACCTTAACCCGGAGTTTACCCGGAATATCACTTTAACACGGTTATTCACACCGACACACCGGGACGTGTTTAGCTAGCACCGTTAGCTTCACTGCTAACATGCAGTTTATATGGAGACAGAGAGGGAACTTTATCTTTTAAGGGTATTTAAATTAAACTGGTAATAATTTCGTTTATATTTAGTTCAACCAGCGTGTTTTTGGTTTTGAATACATGACATTAATACTGCTGTGTGTTTAAATCTTTAGGGAAACAATTAAAACGTTACAGCAGACTTGGATACAATGACAAATGAAGTATAATCATTTATTGTTAATTTCACCGTTGTACCAGTTCACTGGAGAAAATTATATGTATTTATCAGAACATTTAAATCACAGGGGTCTCCTGGTTATTCAGGTTTAATTCCGGCTTAAAGATTAAAACATTACAAAAGAATCACTTTACTATTTACTATTCACAACATGTGTAATGTTTTATACGAATGTCTGGTGAGAATTATTTTACTAGTATTTTTCTAGTAGAGCCTCAGTGATACTGGATGTTTGATATTCAAGAGATAAAAAAATATGATGAATTGTCCAATATTAATTAAAACATAATCAGAAAGATCCCTGTGACTGAGAGACGTAATGAGCGGGACATTTTACAGTGTAACAATAAACCTGTCAGTGCTCTCTGCTGGACAAACTCTGCAGTAGAGACTAAATTACCTCAGACGCTGCAATTTCTTGTTAATTTTGGAATTTAGAATCAGAAATCAGGTTTCTTGCCCAAGTAGGTTTTCACATACAAGGAATTCGCCTTGTTGGACATCGAAAGGGAAAAGAAAAAACAAGTTCTGCAAAAGTCAAGAGTCACAAATGAAAAGAGCTGCACAGTTTTAAACCAAGAGGAGGAAACGTGCCAAATATTGACTAAAGATTTGTGACGCTCTGAGTTGGAGACTTTACGTTAACCAGTTTGTAAAAACTGAACGAACAATGCGATCAATCAATGAGTCAGACAGATCTGATGCATCTCTTGTTATCAGTAGTTACTGGAAGAACCCCTTTAAATCGTTAAATACGTGGTCTTTGCTGTGTGATGTAGCTCCTCTGTAACAACATCCAGGGTTCAGTATGAAAAGCTGTGGTTTTGTTTCTCCCAGATCGCCCTGCTCGTCGCCCTCCTGTGCGTCCACTGTGCTCAGGGTTGGCCCAGCTGGGCGGCCTTCCAGTACTTTGAGGTGGTGACGCTGTGGTTCCTCATCGCCCTCCTCATCTTCTTCCTCATGCACCTGTTCAGGCTGCAGGGAAAGATGCCCTGCATCAACTGGCCGCTGACGGTGAGAAGAAAAATATTAAAGCTCCAGGCTGCACCGATGAAATCAACAGTCAGCATGTTCAACTTTTCACAATCTCGCTTCTGCTTTTCACTGAACTTCTCTAATCCAGATCTGACTGTTTGATGCTCACCGTTACATAACAGGATTTTACATCATGTTTCACCCAAAACGTAGTCTTGTAGGGTTTTAAAAGGAAGGAAGGAAGCTTCTGTAGTAAACAGAAAGATGCAGCTGTTAGCTTCATCTTCGGTTTATATTAAAGATGCACTTCCTGTTTTTATTTATTAATAATAGCACTCAGTAGCAAACCAAAAACCAATGTTTCCTCTCAGCTCGTCGACTGTGAACCGAGTTGAGTTTCAGATGACAGATACAGGATTTTTGAGGCCGATATTAGAGAGTTGAAAAAATCTGATAATGATATATCGGCTGATGCTAATTTTCTTTACACAACCCATAACAATAAACACGATTGATCAGGTTCCCTTTAAGGATAATTGTGGTTTATTTCAGCCTGGTGTAAATGTGGCTTGCTGTGCTGACTTTGCACTCCACCAGCGTTGTAGAGATTCGGGGAAACGAGGACTCACACTTTCCAAATGAAGCTGATTTTTACACAAATCATTTCAAACACTCGTCTCTGAGTCCGACACAAAGGAAACATGCAAACTAGCTGCCTGCAGCGGCCATGTTTTTAAGGCCTTCTCGTCCATGTTTGCTTAAAAGTTGAGATGTGAAGTTAATTCATGCTTTATCAACATTTGTTTCCAACTCAAAATACAAAATGTTCATTTATTTATATATTAATTATTACTTCTTTTTTTTAATGATCACTCCTTAAATGACTTTTAACAGGATATTCAGAGTTTCACATCAGTCACAGTAACTGAAAGGTTCCTGTTTTTGGTTTAATGAAGTGATCTCTCTGCAAGCGCTGAGGTGGTGATTCGCAGGTTGACAGACGCCCTGACTTTTTGGTTAAAAGTGCACTAAGTTTGGTTGAAAACCGATATTTTCTGTATAGTTTGGACCTCTTTCACAGTGAAATATTCTCATGAACAAACAAAAAGTTCAATGTCCAGCCATATTTATCTCCAGACTGGGAAAGCAGTGGTTTATATTAGATATAAAAAGAAAAGAAATGCTGACTGTGTTTAATCCAGATAACACGGTGCTGCGAAGCCTGTATGAAGATAAATATTATATTGTGGTTTATTGTCTCCTGCTGGTGTTTCCTGCTCAGAGTCTTTGATTAAACCTTCTTCTGTCACTCAGATGAATCTTTTCTGCTGTTTCAGGAGTTCTTTCATTACTCCGTCGGGACCATCCTCATCTTCATCGCCTCCATCGTCGCTGCTGTGAAGGCTGGAGGAGTTTCAGCGCTGGTGGTCGGATCGGTACGTATAAGCTCACAGACGCTGGGATACCTGGGTAAATCTACAGAGGACTGACACACGATTACACTCTTTATCTCTGTAACATAAAACCAACAGCAGACAGCAGAATAATATATAATATGATGAAGTTATGACACTCAGTATTTGTCTGTATTAGTATAGAAATACGATGCAGTACATTATGTCATAAAACAGTATAAGATATTAACATAATGTAGTATATTATGCGATATAAAATATAAGGTGAAATGTAGTGATACAGTATAACATAATGTACAGTATAGTACAGCAATATAGCATTGACCAGGGGTTTTCAGTGTCTGAGACTGCCCCCTTTAGTTTACTAGCTTAGTTTCGCTCAATTCCTGGATGCCTATGGGATCACGATTATGTTATTTAATCCCACAGACACTCAACAATTGAGCCAAGAAAGCCTAATATTGCTGTTTGACACAACTTCAGATAAAAAAGGTCTGTCATAAGGCGTTTATGAGTCTCTGACTCTGGTAAAAAAAGTAAACTACTGTATCTGTGAACTATCTCTTTAACCACATCACACACATTCAGGCTATTCTATGTCATCTCCTTTTGATAACTAATGTAATAACTAAAGATTAAAGTATAGTATAATATAATAAATACTACATGTATTTGGTGGGTAATATTTCCAGATCAGTCCAACGTAGAACCTGTCAGATTTTTGAGTTAGCAGAGCGGGTTGATGTCTGTGGTTCCTGAAAGCAGCAGCAGAGTGAGACCTCCACACTAAAACAAAACCATTAAAATCCTGTCGGGAGTCCCCACACACACACAGGAAGTCACATTGACTTTTTACTGATAACAAAGTTCGCCTCATATCTCCGCTGCTCCTCCTGCAATCAGAACATCTGTTGTTATATTTTATTGTTTTATTAAACTTTATAGAAGAAATAAGACAGAAAGGAAACAAACGTCCACTTCATGACTGTGGGATTAATGTGTTTTCTTGTTAACATGGACTCTGCTGTGTGTCTGTCTGCAGGTGTTTGGGTTCATAGCGACGTTCCTGATGGCCGTTAGTTTGTGGACGTCTTACAGTGTGACCTGTGGCTCTCCTCAGACTGGTACGTCAGCAGTGTGACGTGTTATATCATTATAGCGCAGTACAGCAGTATATAAAGTAGTTAGAGTTAGCTCCACCCTGTGAGATGAACGCATTAATGTATCAATAGTTATAAAACAATATTATATATTATTCTGAAAATGAGTATCAATATATCTTGATGCTAACACTTTTGTACTTTTACTTGTAACAGAGTATTTCTACACTGAGTAAAAGATCAGAGTAGTTTTTCCAGCACTGTACCAGAGACGCAGTGAAACCGTCTCGCTGTGTTTCAGTGAGGAATGCTAATCAATGCTAACAGAGCTAATCAGCCTCTGCAGGGGAACTGACAGGCACAATATTCAGATTTCTTCTTCACTGAAGCAACCGTTTGTTTCATAAAAGAAACTTCATCTGATAATCAGATACGTGAGTCAGAGTCACGATAGAAATAATTTTTACTGCAGTGAACTAACTTTTCTCTTTTCTATCTTCCCTTTATCACTTTTCTCTGTGCTGTTTTTCCTCCCTCCATTCCTCCTCATGTCCTGCACCCTTCAATCATCTATCCTTCCTTTTTTCTTTCCATCCTTCCTTCATTTCATTCTTCCATCCATCCTTCTTTCCTTCCTTCTATCTATCCATCCTTCATACCTTCCTTCCTTTCTTCCTTCCTTCCATTCATCCATCCTTCCTTCCTTCCTTCCTTCCATCCTTCATACCTTCCTTCCTTTCTTCCTTCCTTCCATTCATCCATCCTTCCTTTCTTCCTTCCTTCCATCCTTCATACCTTCTATCCTTCTTTCCATCCTTCATACCTTCCTTTCTTTTTTCATTCCATCCTTCCTTCATTTCATTCTTCCATCCATCCTTCCGTCCTTCCTTCCTTTCTTCCATCCATCCATCCTTCTTTCCATCCTTCATACCTTCCTTTCTTTTTTCATTCCATCCTTCCTTCATTTCATTCTTCCATCCATCCTTCCGTCCTTCCTTTCTTCCTTCCTTCCATCCTTCCATCCTTCATACCTTCTATCCTTCTTTCCATCCTTCATACCTTCCTTTCTTTTTTCATTCCATCCTTCCTTCATTTCATTCTTCCATCCATCCTTCCGTCCTTCCTTTCTTCCTTCCTTCCATCATCCTTCTTTCCATCCTTCATACCTTCCTTTCTTCCATCCATCCATCCTTCTTTCCATCCTTCATACCTTCCTTCCTTTTTTCATTCCATCCTTCCTTCCTTTCTTCCTTCCTTCCATCCTTCCATCCTTCATACCTTCTATCCTTCTTTCCATCCTTCATACCTTCCTTTCTTTTTTCATTCCATCCTTCCGTCCTTCCTTTCTTCCTTCCTTCCATCCATCCTTCTTTCCTTCCTTCATACCTTCCTATCTTCCTTCCTTCCTTCCTTCCTTCCTCTCTCCAGGTGCAGCCGTGTAATAAGCGATCCATCATGAAGGAACCAGATGTTGGCAGTTTACAGTGTCCTGATCAATTTTCTGCCTAGCAACCATCTGGATAATTAACCTGATTGGATTATAATTCTTACTGCAGAGGTAGTGGAACAGCTGATCCAGGACCAGCCTTCATTTTCAACAATCTGAAACGTAAATATCCCCGATCACCAGAGTAAAAACCTGAAAGGACAGTAGTTACAGTATTAGTCATTTATCACTGAATTCTATCAGACCTCTAAGGTCACATTTTCATGTTAAAGGTGCTCAGTGTCGCATTTTAACCATCAATATATCAGTAACACATTTGGTAGAATTAGTATCAACAAATGACTCTGCGGTGCAAACAATCAGTCACCTGATATTGTTGTCATGACTACATTTCCCATCATCCCTGCTGCTTCCCGCCCTCACTTTCCCTCCCCCGATAATGTCGACATTTTAGATTTTTTTTAGATTTTTTTCCCCTCCGCCCACCGTCTGCTATCAAAGATTTAGAGAAGCCTTTTAGAAAAGTTTAATGTTTGCTCTAAAAGAACAGCGCCCTCTTCCTGTTGTGTGCCATAAAGACATCCAGGCGATTTCCCTCCAAAATCTTATGAGTCTGAGTGCAGCCACAGTCACACGTCTCTGTGGTTTATAGCACCTAGCTTGATTTGCTCGATTCGTGATCAAATGTCTCGTCCATTCCAACTTTTTTTATTCTACTTTCCTCAGTAAAGCAGTCTGGACCACGGATGTATTACACTCTTTTTAAAATCACTTTTCTTAAATGCCCAGCAATGAAATGATGCACAGTATAGCCCTGTTAGCCTGCTATGCTAATTTCTGTGCTAACAAACATTAGCAAGCCAATATATTACAGAAAATAACTTGCATGCTAATGACTTTGTTAGCATGTTAAGTAACTACTCAGGGGCTAATACTTATGTGTGCTGAAAAAAAACAATAGCATGCTAAGAATTTATGTCATTTGAAACAATACAAAAGGAAACATTAGCATGCTAACAATGCAAACAAACACAAAAACCAAGAAAAAGAGCTGCATCTTTCTGTAATTAAAAAATAAGTCTGGTGATAATCTATATTTTTGTTACTGTCAAGCACCACGTCTTCAGCAGGAACCAGTGGGCTCGGAGCTGAGAGCCAGAGACAGGAGGTCAGACAGGACTGAGAGACGGACTGACATGTTGTTGGTTTGGCTCTGCTGCACATGAGATTTATTGATCATAAGAAAAATATAGAATAACACCAGCAATATCCTTCAAACAGTAATTTCACTACTGTGTTAAAAGAATGTGCCATTGGTTTGAGATATTAATGGTAAAATGACCATAAACGTTTACTAAAGTGAATTAAATCTTTATGTGGGCGGGGCAGTAACTCCCATGAAGCATCACATTAACTTCCCACAGTTAGAGTTCAGAGAACAGACACGCTGTCTGCTGTGGAAATCAATTTGCTGTTAACTTCAGCGGCCATGACTTCAGTATCAAAGGACTCTGTGCAGCATTTATTATAGTTTCACTTTGCTGTCCAGTTTCTCTCACAGACAGGACCTGTACGACTGTCCTTGGTGCTTTTAAAAAAACAAACTGTCAACCATTTGAAATTTAAAGTCTGAATTTCATGCACTCAGAAAGCACATCAGCAACAGTTTGAAATGATGCCAAAAAAGAGAGCCCACACTAAGTTTTTATGGAGCCTGCCAGGGGGGTCACATGGACGAGAAAACTACTGGTGTGGAAATCTGTTTGCACAGATTAATAAATATAGATATTAATGATCAATACATACACATGGATAAATGAAATGTACTCACAGATTTGAAACATTTATGCATGGATAACAAAACGTACGGATAAATAAAACGTCCGCACGGATTGATAAAAGTCATATGCATTAATAGAACATATACGTGTGGATTAAAAATGTTCACACAGATTAATAAAACGTTTGCATGAGTTAAAACAAATGTACGTACGGATTAATAATCTGTATGAGAGATACATTAATATGAACACGTGGATTCAAAAAACATACGTACAAATTAATAAAATTTACACATGGATGATGATTATTATTATTATTATTATGTATTTGGGGATTAATTTAAAAGGATCAATAAATTGTATGTCCAGATTATAAAAAAATATATGCACGGATTAATAAACAAAGATTTTGAAATTTTGAGAACATTTCTGGAATATGCATTCAGATTAAAAGCAGGCAGATATATCAATATCAAAAAGCTTATGCAGCATTTAATTGTCATAGCAGCTAATTGAAAGCGCAGACTAATAACTGGCGTCAGAAAAATAGGGAAAATACTAAAAATATCCGGTATTCTGCACTTAATAGAAAACAATGAGTCAACATGTTAGCCGTTGTACAATTCTCTTTGACTGTTAAAGCACAAGACATATATCTCAATACCTCTCCTGGCCTGTACTTTATCCTTGCATGTTGTAGCATTTTCACTATTTGTCTGACTTTGATTATTAATCTGTGCTTTCCTTCAATGAGTGTGAACATTTTTATGAATCTGTGCGCACAGATTTCCACATCATTTAGCCCCCAGCTCCGTAGTTTTCTGACCAATCATAGTCTCTGTGCCATTAAACAGAAGTCTTCTTTAAAGAACACTAGGCTGGCAGCCGTGGATTAAAATGCAGTTTGTCTTTTAGTTCAACAAACATTTCTGATTGACTGAACATTCAACTGAAGCTAAGTGGTAAATTGCACAGCTACATACTGGAAAAGGCCTTTCTAACCATGTTAAATTAGCTATGGGAGTTAGCTTAAGAAAATACATGACCATTCCTCCAAAGCTAGGGCTGGTTATCGTTTGAATTGATTTCCATAGAAGTTCAGATACGACACTGGAGATTTGGTAGGGATACCAAAACAATACTTTTTTTGAGAAACATATCAACAAAACCCTTTTCTTACTTGACAAAAAGAAGCCAGAGTTCAGAAATGTCAAAAGTTTTCTAAACACAAGCTTCAGTACAAGAACTTTGTCTAAAGTTTTGACATAAATCTGAAATTATCAAAGAATAAATCGACAAGATTATGAATCTGACTAGACATTTGATGCCAACTTAATGCCATACTTGAATGTTTTTGACAGATTTCGGTCTGTACCAAAAATAAGTAGTCAGAGGTGTAGGTGATCTGAGGTGTAGGGAATGAGTTAAACTATTTCTATTAATTTAAGTAGTAGTAGGTAACAAGCTAATGCTAGCATAGCGTGGCTCCATTGTTGATAATATCAGTAATCTTGCTTGTTAGCCAAGATAACTTTTTTTTGTTTTTTTCTCTGAACTGTATTGCCATTATATTATTTTTGCCAACAGTAGCAAACTAGTTTTACTAGATTTATTTAATAGTTCTACTTTACAGTAAAAGTAAAGTCTCATTAACTGTGAAAGAAGATACAAGTTTGATAGAGAGGAACGATAAAGTGGTTAAAACTACACATGCTAACCTAGCAACAGCACTGTTATTGTGGGGAATGAAGTAAAACAACTTTGAATCACTGAAGTATATTTAGTGTGTTAAATTTGCTTTTTGCTCATTTTAATTCTGTGCTAGCATTAGCTAGCAAGCTATTACTGGCCTAACTTGGCCCCATTATTAATAATCAACACAATCTAACTTTTTAGCCAGGATAACTTTTTCTCTGCAGTTTCTTTTAATGGATTGGCCATTACAGACAGAGCTTCTAACTAACAGCTAATCATTTTAACTTGAATGTAAATGAGTCAGCATGTTAGCTAGCATGCTGACCTTTTAACACACAGAAGTCAGTGCCATATTGAAGTTCTTTTTATGACATTCAAATTTACCAGTTGGCTGACCTTTGGAAAGTTCTGGAAAAAAGCCAATTGAGGTTTAACTCGACCAATCAGATTATTTCTGCCTCTGAGAAATGTTTGTAGAATTAAAACTCATATTTGCTGTTTAGATGTGGGTGCGGGCAGATAGAGGGTGTGGTCTGTGATTTAGTGGGGAAGTTTCTTGCCATTTCTTGTTGCTAAACTCTTGATGATGTGAAACTGAACTCTGCTTTCAGCCGGAGATGTTAATCCTCAGATTACTGCCTTACTGTTGATCAGATGCCAAAAATCTTAGTGTGATGCTTCAGATTTTGCACTGAATGTGTCTTTACATTTCCTCTGAAGCAGCTCTGAGTACAGAATGAAGGATTTATGTCAAATCTGATTAAAATCAAATGTTTCACTTTGACTATGACCATGTGGAAGTTTAGGTTTACTGGACAAACTATAATGGATTTAAATACAGATTATTGTCTTACTTCTGGTGCAGCCCTTAAAGCCCCTACACACTGTGTGATAACAGCTGTAACAGGTTGTATATCGGTACCGCTATAACAAAGTCTTGGTTGCAACCTGTGTCAGACTGTACGACATCAGTTTTTAAGTACGTCAGATTGTGCAGCGAATGTCTGGTGAATTGTAGCGTTACGATGCGAGTAGAACAAAACTCTACCGTGAAACTGACGCGTGGAAAACCTACCTGACCCCAACGTGCATGAATTAGTTTTCAAAATAAAACGGAGACCTGATCTGACATGGAGCCGAGGACAAACTCAAAACACGAGTTCGAACAAATGCGCATAATTTGTGTGATTTTGTTCGAAGTTAATTTGTTCGCAGTCCACATAACCTGCTCCTAAACTTGTTGTTCATTCACGGTTGCCTCTGTTGCCTCGCTTTAGTGACGAGATAAACGCAAGTCATTGTAAGGCAGTTCAGTTTTACGTTAGCATTTTACATCGTTAGTAAACAACGTTCCCTTATCCACAAGTTTTCCATCAATGGTGTCGGAGCCAAAATGCTTCCACATTTACTTATTTTTCAGATAGTTTGGTAGCATGATTGTCTGTTCGACACATCTTGCTAGCTTACTATATTTTTCGTTAACAAAGAGAACAACTGGTCTAGTTTTCCGAGAGGGCAGCAAGGCAACAATAGATCAGATCGACATTTTACGAATCACGGCCGCTGGCAATACAAGGGGACCTTACAAAACCAGATTAGCCTGAATGTAAGTGGAATTGGGTCCCGGCCCGGGTCTTGTTTACCAGCTACTGAGTGGACCCGTGAAGACCTCTTGGTCATAGCAGCAGTCACGTTGCGAAGTTAGGTCCTACATTTCTGAAACTATCCGCAAAGCTCTTAATCGGCGGCTGAAGTTGGTGGATGTTTTCTCACAGACATTTTACCCCGTCTCTCTCACGATTGTCAGCTTTTGCCTGCGACGGCCCAGAATCACACAGTGTATACAGGTCTTTACAGTGTAACACCCTGTTATAGTCACAACTATTCAAAAGCTGTTTTCTACAAAGTACAACATTGCTGTATTTCACTTTCACATGTTGTTTTTACGTTTCTGTGATGGTCCAAGATGTTCACATTTGCTGTGTATTTGCTGCTTCACCGTACTGTATTTTATTTTTGGTCTGGACCAGTTTGACATATGAAAACTTTATTTCTATCATAGATGCACTGATAAAACTTCTTAAATGCCGATACCATTTTAGCTGACCACAGTTAGATGATCCAATCTGATAAATGAATATCAGGACCTGAAGCACTTGTTTAGTATCACTGGACAAAAATAATTGAGATCTTTGAGATTTAGTCTGCGTGTTTTGATTTGTTTCGAGATTTTGTATTTCTATTGTTGAACTTTTGATATACCGAGTTTTTCCATCAGTATCTACCCAGTATCCAGTTTTGGTATCGAATTTGGATATTTTTTATTGGTGCATCCTTTATTTTTTGACCCTAAAGCTGGGTTTTATATTGCTGCCTGGAAGATTTGTGTGGAACTAGAATGAATCTGTCCATCAGAGTTTGGACCTTTTGTGTTTTCAGAAGATTTAAACTCTGCTGATGATGGAAACTCTGAGCTGTAACTGTTAACATCTGTCTCTGTCATCCAATTTTCTCCTTTCAGAAAATATTCTTACCACACGAACGTTGATCAAAGATTCATTCTGGCTCCAGACCAGACAAAACCAGACTGTTTACATTATTTATTTAGCTTGTGTGTATTTTCTGATGCTTAATGATGCTATTCTCACTGATGCTAAGTGGCCTGATGTAAGGCTGTTTTTCCACTGGCAGATAGAGTATACTGGAAGATGGTCTGGTGGCTAATAAGTGCTGATCCTGGTCCATCATTCGTTCAATGTATTATGGTTTGGGATGGACACGGAAAATTTGTTACGTTAAGAAAGTTGGAAATACAAACTCACTGAATGGTAGGCAATCGTCTTAGAGACTTTTTAGATGTTAAAAAACAAGATCAGATGGGTGTAAAGGTTTATAAAGGTGATTTATTCTGACAATAGAGGTCTGTTCCATTAAATCCAATATAAACCATTTAAAATCAGGATTTTTTAATGGTTTGTATTAACTTTAATGGAAGAGACTTTTCTCTGTCAAATTAAATCATGTTTTTTGTTACTTTACACCTGCATGTCGTCTTTTTTCTTGACCTTGGAAACAGCAGTTGACAAAACAATCTTCAAGGTCCATTTAGTTGCAGTTCTGGACCTTTCGATTGTATCACACGATCTTCTGATCTTTTCTTAGCAATGTACGGACTTCTCGTCCATTTCTTAAACAGGAAGTTCATTCTTGACCTCGAAAGCAGCAGTTAACAAAACAGTCTGAACAGATAAAAATCTATCTGCTGAGGATGATTCTGTGATATGATCGAGAGCTTCAGAACAGCTACTAAATGGACCTTGAGCTGAGACTGTTTTGTCAATTGCTGTTTCCAAAGTCAAAGATGAACTTTGAACCTCAACTTTTAGGGGTTAAAAAACAATAAAGGTTCCATTAAAGTCAATACAAACCATCAAGAAAGAAATTCTGTGCCATCTTTGATTTTATACAGTTTGTATTGACTTTAATGGAAGGGACCTTTGTCGGTCACCTTAAATGTTGTTTAGAAGACTGTGTACCACCCAGTGAGTAGGCAGTGGAGAGGTGATACTTCCCAGTGAGTTCGTATTTTGAACTTTCATTATGTGAGACGTCCAGCGCTAGTAGCTAATGAGCTAAAACATGAAAAAACACCTGTATGGTCCTTAAAACAGCATGAGCCCGATGGACTCAGACACCCTGATAGTTTAGATTATTTAGGTTTTTCTCCAAAGTGCCTTAATGTTCTGTTGTTGGTCTATTAACCTGCTGTTTGCAAGCTAATGGGCCGACTTGGTTTCAGTGAGGACGGAATCTGAAGAAAATGGAATGACATTTAAAATGGCGAGGTGTGTCTTGAGGTTTGTGCTGGTGTGATGGAGTGATTTTATTATGTTTTAGAAGAAAAGATGTCCACAGTGTTATAATTCACATCACAAAGAGCTCACATGACTTGCGTTGTTTTTCTACATTTTTTAAAAGTGTGTTTAACTACAAGTTGTGATTTGTTGCATGTTGTAAATTAAAGGCTCATTGCACCACTTCTGTATCAAATGCTGATTTGAAGTTTGTACTAAATACAACAAATGCTTTAAATATATATAATATAGCACAATTAATCTGGCACGAGACATGGACATACAAACAAAAAATAAAATGAAATAAAACAAACTAAATAACACAAGCAAGATGTTATGCATAAAATTGAAACCTGTCACAACTTAAAATCGCTAAAACACTCATTTTCAAAAAACACTGGCCGCCCAAAAATGTGACAACAAAGACTTTTATGTCTCTGTTACAGACATGAACGTTGTGGCATGCAGGTTTAATTATGGTAGATATTACACATAATACAAATAGCACATTTTCTAAAATTCATTCACTTTTCTCTGCTCTTCCTATTTCCTTAAAAGTTAGTACATTTGTTTTTGAAAACTAAAATTTCAGAGTGGACCTGCAATTAAAATAAACAGACTTTAGACCAGTTTGTACAACTATAGAATAACCAGATACATTTTTATCAAGTAACAAGTAGTTACTACTATCAAGTAGTAAAATTCAGTCTTTACTAAATATAGTAGTTTTCAACATCAAAGATACATTTTGAACTTGCTAACAAAGCTTAATCATCAGCGTACAGGGAAATCTCACAATGTATATTACAGTATTTACATATATTAGAAAGAGTAAGGGTCCTCAGATCGATCCCTGTGGAACACCATGAGATCGCTCCTGGATCTGATGAGTTAACATTTCTATCGACGTACTGAATATTAGTTCTTTAAAAAAGGTAACAGAGAACATCTCTTTAAGAACAAGTATTAATTTCTGTATCTACCATCACAGAGGTTTGAACCACACAGGAAGAACGGCGAGAATTGAGCAACGGTTCATGGCCTGTGATGTTTCAAGTGGAAAAAGCTTTAAGCTTCATATCTGAAGTGGATTTTTCAGGTAATTCAAATCTTTTTCTATCAAAATATTAAAAAGTCTTAAAATGTCTTAACTTTTGTTTGACATTGGAGGTATAAGAATGTCCTTAATGTATGAAATGTAATGACAGAAGAGTATTTAATGTGATTGCTGGAAGATGGATTGTTTTCCTTATGTCTAGTAATTTATTCAGTTTTTACATTTTGCATGTGCCAAACTTCTTCCAGCTACTGTTAGAGACTAGAGGACTGTGTGATACTGAAAACATGTTTAAATATCCAGTGTTGGACTTGATTAGATGGATATGTTGTTCAGTGTTCCCATTCGTGAACTCGCACAGAAGTAGTGTGTGAGTTATTTTCAGACTCGGTCATGACAACATACGTTGTGGCAGCTGATGGAAACAAACCTCTTGTGTTTACAGTGAGTGTTGATGTACATCGTCAGGAGAGTCATTTTCATTTCAGCTTATGGGGGGGCTATAGCGTAATGCGGTTCGGTTCTTAAAATACATCCACGATGAGCCTCTTTCACCTACAGTTACCCATAACCCCCTTCTGCGTGGAGGTTCGCAAAGACAATTATGAGATGTCATTTCAGCTTTTAGCTGTAATTCAGATTATTTTTTTTGTTTTTTAAAGCCGTTGTGTCACTGATGATGAGTTAACCCTTTGAAATTGACGTCGTCGTTTGCATAATCCTGTTGACATTGATCTAAAATAGAAACCATAATAGAGCATTCATTCTTTTTGCAGTCATCACGTTGTGCGCTCGAGTCGCAGGTTGATTACGTCATGTTACATGAGGTGCAAAACATGGTGATAACGCACAGTGGCACTGTTTTAATTTATGAGACATTTTCAATACTTTTCTCAGTCATTATGGTTTATTGACTTCCAGCCTTTTAGCTCAGGTTGTACAGAGTTTAGGGATATAAAGCATTTTAAGATAGTTTAGGAAATGAAATCACAATAAGCAGAAATACCAATGTAGGTTTTGGGGAAATATTTCTGTTGCAGATGAAAAATGCTCATAAAAATGAGCACATCTCAAAAACTACAAAATGTACAGAGTTCACATAATTTCTTGAGTGTTAAGAAATATTTAGCTCATGTTTCTACAGTCAGAATTGTTTTGGATCAATATGTTTTGTGTGTTTATTTAGTAAAATCTGATGGAAAAACGTCAGATTTTTGTGTTTTTTTAAACGTGTTGTTTTCAATGTTTTACAGACTGAATGATGATGTATAAGTATTAAATGGATTGGTCAGTAATGAAAATAATCATAAGTTGCAGGTTAGAAATAAAGTCCCCCCCTTCAGGAGGCTGGTAGGAAACTGCACAGAGAAAGTGTGTGTTTGTTTGGCTGAAGGAGGGGAGGGCATGATGGGAAGTATGAGTCACGGCTGCCTGTCGTCCCCCTCGAGGCCGCTTCATTTCCTGCACTCAGCAGCTGCTGCTGGTGCTTTGCTGCTCTCACATTCACCAACATCAACAGCAGCTTTTATTATAATGTCGATATGATGCGAATGGGCAGGAAGGAGCCGATACGAGACCTCAAACCTCAACAGTCGCCTTCCAAAAACCAACCCAACAACAGCTGGACAGAGTTTTTAATCTGTGATAAAGGATCATTCTGGTTTATTACAACTGGGGTCTAATACTCAAGAACCAGAACCTAAAACCTTAAAGAACAGAGTACGTTTTAGTTTCCATCTCTGTCAGTTATCATCAGTCTCTGCAGGTTTCCAGGCAGCTCAGGAGAATCTGACCTGAGGAAACATCGCCACCTGCTGGAACAAACAGTGACAACACAAGAACAGCAATTAAATCACAATTTCATTAAAAAATACAATTTTATTTGTAAATTTACATTTGTGAAAATGAAATTTTGGCATAATCTGAGGCCATGTTTACTGTAACATCTGAAGGGAAGTGAGAAGAAGTTTTACATCAAATGTTAAACAATAAAGGTCTCAATAGATGTCTTAAGTAGATGAGAAACAATTAAAAATAATATTAATTGATAACTATTTTGTTATTAAGTTATTTTTCAAGCAAAACGCCAACAGAATATTTTTGGGCTGTTGGTTTTCAAAACAATCTGAAAGCATCACGTTGAGCTTCAGGAAACTGGGATGGATGTTTGTTGTATTTTTCTCTCTGGCATGTTATCGACTAGATGATCAATCAGTTATTTTTGAATAACTGTCAGATGAATAAATAATGACAGTAATCGTTAGTTGCAGCCATGTCTTGATGTTTTCCCAGAGTTTATGAGTAAGTTTATTAATCAGTTTCACCTTATTAGCAGAGGTGGAAGTACTCCGATCTTTACTTCAGTAAAAGTACAAATACCACAGTGTAGAAATACTCTGTACAAGTAAAAGTCCTGCATTCAAAATCTGACTTAAGTAAAAGTACAAAAGTGTCAGCATCAAAATATACTTAAGGTACCAAAAGTAAAAGTACTCATTCTGCAGAATAATATATATGATATTATTGATTATAATTATTGATCATTAATGTGTTCATCACTTTAATGTTTCAGCTGGTGGAGCTGCTTTTAATCACTTTATATTCTGCTGGTAGATTGTAAATTTCCCCTCAGGATCAATAAAGTTTTATGTTAATCTACAATAATACATCATAAAGTATTTGTTGATTATGTTTTGTATTAATCTGAAGCTGCAAAGTAACTAAATGGAAACACTAAAGTAAAGTACAAGTACGTCAAAATTAAGTACAGTACTTGAGTAAATGTTTCCACTGCTGCTTATTAGAAGTGTAAAAACTAAAAAGTTCAGTTCACGTCCTTCAGAGAACCTGACCTGTTTGTCTGTTAAAAAGTTTAATTTTTACAGTGTAGTCTGGTATGAAAGGCGGTCACGTGCCTTTAATTATGTGCGTGCGTGCGTGACAGAGGGGTGGGTCGTCTTCAGTCTCCATGGAAACGGGATCAAACACGGAAGTTGTCCGTCAGGTCTGCTGCAGGTAAACAACACAACACACCTCTGATCTCACCTGTTTATTTCACAGAAACGGGTTCAGTTAAAACTTCACTTTCCCCCGCGCGCTGTTTCTCTAATTCTTCTTCTTCGTCTGTTATCGGACACAGACACTTTTCGTCTCTTTTTTCGTCACTTTCATCACGTAAACAGCGAACAACGAGCCGATTAACGGACAGACACAGCTGATAAAGAACCGGTTAACGGGTTTATTTGCGTGACCTTCCTCTATTTCCTGTTAAATAAACCACTGAACTCATAAAAGTCTTTTGAAATAATTTGTTTCCATTATCGGACAGACTAGCATCAATTTTCCGGTAATAAAAACCTTTAGGATCCGGTCATACCTTCAAAATAAAATCTATATATATATATATATATATATATATGCTATATATATACCCTATATATATATATATATATATATATATATATATATATATACCATTTTAATGCATATAATTACATAATTATATATCTTATTATTATTTAGATTTTTCAATATATTTAAAATTATGGATGGATTCACCCTTATTTTGCAACATATACTGTCATTGACTGGTGGAAAGTAACTAAGTACATTTACACAACTACTGTATCTAAGTACAATTTTGAGGTATTTGTACTTCAGTATTTCCATTCCTCAGAGGGATATATATTGTACTTTTTACTCCACTAACTTTACCAGACAGCTTTAGTTATTTTGCAGATTCAGCTTTTACCTTTTTCAAGTTGTATTAATTTACGTATTGGTTTATTTCACAGTTCACATTAATAAACATTACTGTAAATGTGTCAGTGTCAAACCAAGAGGCTGTTTTTCACCTGAAGTCCTGGACAGGTGTTACAGAGTCTCTCTAAATACAGAATATAAGAATGTATATATTTAAATGAAAGTTACTGAGAACATTTATAAGCATGCAGAACAATAATAAAAAGAATAGAGAATATTAAAGTTAGTAAAAAAAAATTTACATTATACTACACTATGACACAGAGGCTGATAATACAAGACATGCAAAGCAAAGAAATGGGGAATATTAATGTTAATAGAAATATGGAGTAGTAGTAGTAGTAGCAGTAGTAGTATTAGTAGTAGCAGTAGCAGTAGTAGTAGTAGCAGTAGTAGTATTAGTAGTAGCAGTAGCAGTAGTAGTAGCAGTAGTAGTATTAGTAGTAGCAGTAGCAGTAGTAGTAGTAGCAGTAGTAGTAGTAGTAGTAGCAGTAGCAGTAGTAGTAGCAGTAGTAGTATTAGTAGTAGCGGTAGTAGTAGCAGTAGTAGCAGTAGCAGTAGTAGTAGTAGTATTAGCAGTAGCAGTAGTAGTAGCAGTAGTAGTAGTAGCAGCAGTAGTAG
>VMKM01003461.1:27500-36304 GCA_008360985.2 Macquaria ambigua | reverse complement strand
TCTCCTCTCCTCTCCCCTCTCTCCTCTCCTCTCCTCTCCTCTCCTCTCCTCTCCTCTCCTCTCCTCTCCTCCCCTCTCCCCTCTCTCCTCTCCTCTACTCTCTTTTCCTGTCCTCCCCTCCCCTCTCTCCTAATGCACTATTAATTAATCTACTAGGGTTAAATAAGTATTTGTGGTGTAATGGCTCAGGTTTAAATGCATGTGCTGCCACCTAGTGGCAAAATGTTCCATCATAAATATCAGGCGGACAGTAAAATATTTAGTTGACTTAAAACTACTGCAGCATTTCTAGTAACCATATTTTTCTTTATTTTAGGAGCATCAGTAATGTGTTAATTCTAACTGTTAATGTTAACTGTTAATTCTAAGGAATGAATAATGAACATATCATAGCATACACCCCCCAAATAAAATGCAAGTAATGCAAGAGGCAGCACATGTTCTGAATGGGTTTTCTCCTATTATGGATGATTAATATGTTACTTTGTGCTGCCCAAAAAATATAATCTCCCTGCAGGACATTTTATTGCACTTTATTAAAACATCAATTCACCAATGCGGCTTTCACTCATCAATATATAATGCATTAAACATTATCACCCATAGAGGGGCCGTAGAGAGAAATGCTGATGAGGCCAACTTCAGTGTAATAAGTATTTAAACAGCTCCATCAGGTGATTAGTGTGAAGGTGGTCAGTCAAACATTCCCATATCACATCATCTAACATGAAACAGTGTGTGTGTGTGTGTGTGTGGAGAGTCCAGTGCCTTGCTAATTTATTTTATTTTATGGGTTTATCTGACAGTGCTCATTGATCAACAGAGGACGAAATGTAAATGAGCCAGAGTCGGCATTACATAGGATAATTTTCATCTGCTGTCCTCGGCCAGATGTTTGTTTAATTTTATAAACCTTAATTTTATCAGAATAGTTTCTTGAGATCAGGTTGTTCTTTTTTTTTTTTTTTTTTAGAGAGAGAGTCCTGGTCTAAATATCTGCACATTTTACAGACAATAAAAACAAAAGAAAGGAAAATGCAGCACAAAACAGCAAAGATTAAGTTACTTGCATCTTAAAGTTATTGTACATATGACTTTCAGCGAGCACCTGAAATGTGAGAAAAGTTTAGTTTAGGCTGTTTTTCTTTGACTCACAATACACGTATCACCATGTGATGTACTTTTATCTGATAAACTGGTGGTAAACATGGGACAGCTGGTCCTCGTAGCTTAAAACAAATGCTGGGATTTATATTTAACGTGCATACAGAGACACACGTCTCTCACATGCCGTCATTCACCCTCCGTCTTGTGGCTGACCTCGATGACCTGCTTGTGAACATCTGACAACAGTGAATAGATGTTTCATAGAGAGGCAGTCAATCATCTTAGAATTTAAAAAGTGAGCTGTGTGATATCAAAAACCAGAGCTTTATGGTTTTATTTAGGAAAGGAAGAAGGTTTGGTTTGAGTTCACTGTGAATGGGCTCATGTGTTGGATGGGGGAAGTGGATTTTGCTGATGACCTTTGAACTCCTCCCCTCCTCTCCATCTCTCTCTTTCTCTCTCTCTCTCTCACACGCACACGCACACACACACGCACACACACACACACACACACTTTCACTCCCTTAAATACAAAAAGTCACTTTTGCAGTTTTGCTCTGTTTTGTGTTGGTCTGTCTGCAGTCCACTTGTGTCAGTTTCATCTTTCCGCTCATGTCTCTGTCGATGTCTCAAGCTTTCTTTCTCCCTTTCCTTCCTTCCTTCCTCCTCTGCCTGCTACTCTGTGTACAGTTTGTTTTATCCTGCGGAGTGTGAGGCCCTGCGAGGCCCTGACAGAAAGACTAGCACGTCAGAAGTTTTTGGCCTTCTCCGGACTCCGGCCATGTTTGACAGTATCTATGACGTGCTCTGTGACGCATTACCAAAAGGGCGAAACGCAGTATGTTAATGGTGCACGCAGAAATGTGTCCTTAGCTCCAAGCATTAAAGTAACGAAAGAGCACTGACTTTTTGATTGTAATCTTGTGTACTTTAATCAGATATTTACTGATTTAAATCATACATTTTCCATGTTTTCGACTGAATTTTATTTAGGCAAAGTTTCTGTAAAACTGTTTTTGCTTTAGACATTTAACATTTAAGAAGTTCGGTGTCTTTTGTCAAATAACGGGGTTTGTACAAAGTCTTGAAAGTTTGGAAAATGCTTAATTTTAACTGCCATGTTTTCAAGGTTAGGAAAAAGTAAAATAGTAACAATTTAGATGAGATGATAAAGGCTTTGAGAGTCTGGAAATCTTTGGTTTAGGTACCTTGAAAGTGCTTGAATTTTACTCTTAAAATGCCGTACAAATCCTGAATAAAAACAGGGTTTTGTAGAAACCATGAACACCTACTTTGACACAGTGACCACCTGGAAGGACATAAATGTTGTCTGGTCTCTATTTTTCATCTCAACACTCAGCAGCTTACTCTTTCGGGCCTTTCTTCCTTCTTACCAGCGTCAAACCTTCAGAGGCAGCTCAGTAACGAGAACGATCGTCACACCTCGTTCACCTCGCCCTCAAACAGTGTAATCTGACGTGTGACGTTCCTGGAGCAGAGTTCCTCTGTGGTTTTGCATGTCTCTCGCCCAGTCTGGAAACAGACCTGTCTCTCTGTCTCCCACTGTCTCACTCACTGTCCCTCCCTCCCCCTTCCTCCCTCTGTCCCACCGATCACCTCCTCCGCCCTTCCTCCCTTCTCTCCTCTCAGTGGCTGCACCTCGTCCTCGCCACCTCTCCTTTAAGAGGTTTTCTCTGTTCTCTCGGTTGCCAGGTAACCTCCGGCATGTCTGGGTCCTTTTTAACACCAAGGACGGGCGGGGGGCTCTGGGGTGGGTGGGTGGGTCTTTGGAGCTGGAGTGGGCGGGCAGGTCTGGCTCTTGATTCGCCAGGTGTGGCTTCGAAATTCTTGTACATGTTGCCTTAGAAATCTGTTACAGGGTAAATTAACGCCTGATCACAGAGGGCAAGAAATTGTTCTTGCACTGCTCTTTATGGGTTCAAACAATTGATTATGGGTTGCACTTCTATATACACCTCAATCAGTGATGTCCATCAGCCTAAAATACCTGCTAGGACATCACTGATTGCGTTGTGGCCAAAGGTGCAACATGTTCAAGGGTTTCTCCGCACAGACAGCAGTGCAGCAGCAGTTTTCTTCCCTGTGTGATTCAATGCAGAGTTAAGGAGAGCAAAGAGTTTCAAGATGACAGCTACTTTTTGGCAAATAAGCTCTTTGTTCAACCAAACCGACCTCATTTACACCTGGTTTTACTGAGTCAACATTTTATTTGCACAAGTTTTGCAGAGCAGATGAGTGGGAGGCAGTGAGGAGGTGGTAAGTCCATCTATTCTTAGCAAACAGGCGTAGGTGAAGGTCAGCGTTCATGTTACTGTACGGCATGAATTTAAATTTCCTCTGTCACGAAGAGGTTTATCTGGACTCTGGTTGGAGGCAGAGTGATGATGAACTACTTTTTGGAAAAATCTATATAATACAAAGGCACAGGCAATATTACCGCCTATCACAGTATCACATATATGTTGGCCAGCAACTAACAACAAACTGCAGGGTAGAAATGCCAAAGATATGTTGGAGGTTATTTAGGAAGAGTGTTGCCATTAAATACTTTGTCCAACAGAGGGCACTCACAAGTTTATTTTTCAACCGTAAAATGCTGCACTCAGTACAAACTGGAGCTGCAACGATCAGTCGATTGAAAGAAAGATCAGCAACAATTATGATAATCGAATCATTTAAGTTTTTTCATTTTTTTTTGAGGTTATCATGGTCTTCCATGATATTAAACTGAATATCTTTGGGTTTTGAACTGTTTGTGGGAAATTTTCACTGTTTTTTTCCAATTCATATAGACCAAATGATTAATCGAGTATCATTAATGATGTAAATAGTCATTAGTTGCAGCCTTAGTACATAATATCTTGGTCATTATAACCAAATATAAATAAATTAGGATATATTTATCAAAAATGATTGTGTATGTTATGCGTTTATGTTAAATAAATATTTCCAATATTTTGTCATCAGATTTTTTAAAACTCAAACATTAATATTGGCTCTACCCTCAAAAAACAGTATATTCACAGTGGTGAGGTTTCTGTCCATTGCCGAGACTTTCTCCTGTTTGTCACTAACGTATTCACACATTACTTCTGCTAGAGATCCATATATAAACGTGTACAGTATCCTTGTAGTCTGTCAGGTTGCTCTTGTCACATTTCGATCAGTGTGAACTGTGTTTCAGCTTGGATTTTGTTTTGTTTGAGCTTTTTTCTTATCCACATAAAATATTCAGGTACCTGATCACATTTTATGACCAGGTGTAAACGGGGTTTGGAAGGAGTTTCACCTCTGTGCCTCTTCATTAGCCTAAAGTGTGCACTCACCAGTGGTCATTTTATTTATTACATTTTACATGCATTAGCAGAATAAACTTGAGGTCCGGAAGTGTTTGTGTAATCATGAATCAGATATGCTAGGGAGAGTAAACTAGGGGAAACAGAGTTTTTATATGAAAGCGCATTGAGTAATTCAGCGGCAAGTGAAAGTGATGAAGACGTGATATCAGCTTTGTTGGCCAAGTATGTGTACACATACAAGGAATGTGACTCCGGTTTTAAGTTGATCTCATTGTACATACACACAGAACAATTCACAGGAAGATAGAAATAGACGTTCAGCTACAAACAAGGACAAGGATAGCTAAAAATAAACAGAACTATTATGTACATACATATAAATATATATAAAAAGCAACAATGACCAACAACATACAATGTCTATATACAAGTCAAGTTTCTGTAGATTGTAAACAAATAAAAATAGTGCAAAGGAATACATATTGAATGGGTAATGTAATAGATTACTTTGTATACAAAGAAGTGAAGATTTGACTCTTTGTTGTTCTGAATCAAATAGAAAACTCAGCCTGTATTTGAAGATGCAGGAAAATAAGAGCCAACGCTAACCTTACAGCACTACGGTGTTAGCATATGCATGGGAGGACAGACGGGCCCCAATCGTGTTGTTGCACAGTGAGAAAGTTGATCAAAGAGCGCATCTGCCAAAATGTCAGCGCACTTCTTAAACTGGCAGGGCACTCGGGGACAGAAAGAGATCACATGGCACCTCCTGAGATAAAATGGAGAAGGACGGGACAACATCACGAGACACCCAGATGGTGACGTGAAGCCCCCCCCCCGAGGGGTTAAGCTGTCCGCTCCTTGCAGCATCAACTTTGGATGCATCCTAATAGCTTCAGAGGGTTTCTTCCTCTCTCCAGTATTTAAGTGTGAGATTCAACTGTTAAATCAATACAAATAATGAAGGAGAGAACGTGGAGCTATTGAGATGCAGCCTCTGTATTTTCTTTTTTGGTTGTTGTTGTCCGATCCCTCACTTTCATGGTGTAGTATAAACCCGGGGTTTCAAGACTAAAGGGCATTAATTGCTGAAATAGATTATAGATTATTTTAGAGCACAACAAATACTAACTCACTCTGCGAGCAGCAGGTCACAAGTAGAGGTCTTAAAGATCCAGCAGGTAACCTTTCTATAAGTTTTAATACTAGTTGAATCACAGCAAAGACAGAAAAAAACCTGAAATATACATATTTTTGAAAAATGCACGTAAGGTTTTAGTATACAGTATATCAGAGTATACGTAAACGTAATCGTTCATTTACATTTCAAAATAAAAACTGAGTAGCTGTAGCCATCATGATTCAAAAAAGCCTCGTGTTAGGAAGGAGACATGTATCTAAATATATCTGTTAGTGTTAAACTTGTGGCTACATCAGTTTGTGTTGGCTGGTGTGACAGAAGCTGAGAAAATGGAAAATCAAGAAACCCTACGTCATACTTTTGCACAAAGTAAACAACTCTGCACCCTCTGCTCTCAGAGTGATGTAAACAGCTAACTGAATAACACAAATATTTAGACTTCGTTTAGACATTGGTAATCTAATTTATCTTATTAAAGTTCACATGGCATAAATAGGACTCTGCCTTCAAAAACCTATCGTAGCTGAAAAAGTTAAATAAGTACTGGGTGCGTTGGTTAGGCATGGTTTTTAAGTTGTAGGTGACTTTTAAGCACAAGTTTATGTTAAGTTGCCTACTGGATCTTGAAAGTTACTCTCTTGACTATCAACGTAGTAAAAATTGTCTCACGACTAAGTGAAATCTAACCACTAACTAGAAAATTAGCCGTAGATATCCAGGATTAACTAGCTAGCTTAATTCCTTGAAAGCTAACGCAGTTGACGTGTCCAGGTAAAACAGTTTCCTATGACTCACTGAGGCCCCCTGCTGGAAGACTCACACCTACTGGTAATGATACACGGCTGGTAAAGAGCATGCGTGTGAAGTGTGTGTGCGCGTGTGAAGTGTGTGTGTGTGACACGATGGAGGGTATGGTTTTGTGTGCATGCCACAATAAAAACTAAACTGTCAGCTGGATGATGTTAGTCACCGTAGTTTCAGTGTGTCTGAGCAGAGGTGGAAAATTAGCTTTTGGCTTTGAGCCAATGTTTAGGTGATATTATAATCAAGAAACCATTAACAACTATGACTAAGAGTCCTGCAGGAGCAGACTTAACCTGCTGGAAGGAGTGCCAGCTGTTTTGATCAGAGATATTGATGTAACATTTCATTGTACTAGCTGTCTGGGAATTTCTACATATTACTCGTGTCCTGTAGGTGTTAAAAAGTTAACTACTCTCCTCTTTGTACATGTTTTCACTGGCAGAATAAACTACGCACGTCTTGGCCTACGTCTTGGCCTTAACGGGAATAAATTGAATTTACTATTGAGGGACTTCAGTATTAAACATTGTTTCCACCTCTGCTAATAAGCCATATGTTAAGTTTGCATCTTGCACTGCCCAACATATGAAGGAAACACTTTGTAAATCTGTGACTAGATGACTAGTTTGGTAGGTATGAGGCTTCCTTAAACACGAACTGAGTCACTGCTTGTTGTGCTGTTGGGAAATTTTGTGTGTCACTGCCTTTTGGGTGTGAGGAGGCATCACTTTGCTGCTGTGATAGTGAAACAAAGGGTATGTACAGTAGAGACGGTCATGAGTTTGTTTGAAATAACAGAATATTAACCCTTTTTTTAATTTAGCCCGCTCTGTTTCTCCTGCTCTTACAGATTTGATTTAACTTTTGTTTAGATGTCACTGTTGTTATTTTGTGCATTCGTCATAACTCATGTGTCACTGATTAATATTAATCATTCATATCATTAATATTAACCTGCATTTGAGCCCTACCTACACTGCATCTTGTGCTCTCAAGGTCTTCCATTGATCTGCACCATAGAGCTATTAATTCAGGAACGGCTTTGAAACAGTAGTGTAAAGCCCACACCACAGCTCTCTGTAGTGATAAACAGTGTTTCCTATTATATGTATGTATGCAGGACGGCCCTGATAGATCTGTGTCACACAATTCTGTCTTTTTTAATTGCCAACAGGAACTCTTCATAACTTTTTCTGTGTGTGTGTGTGTGTGTGTGTGTGCATGTTTGCAGAGTTTCGTTCGCCGTCCCACCTCAGCGGGTTGAACCGCACAGCCTCCCTGAGCGGAGCCGACCGGACAGAGTCGCTCTCCGTCAGCGGCAGCAACAGCCAGCTCAACAACAGCATCCCCTCGCAGCAGTACACACCTGACTTCTACGTCCGAGCTCTCACCGACCTGCAGTTTGTCAAGGTCGGTTATGAATTTTTAATCTCGATCGAAGTAGTAAGTGAGTGTAAACAGGGTTCGTACAAAGTCTTGAAAGTTTGGCAAATGCTTCATTTTAACCGTTATGTTTTCAAGGTTAGGAATATGCTTGAATTCGAAACTACTCCTTGAAAAATGCTTGATTTTCAACATAATTTCATCGACACAATCACTCATGTAGAACATCAGTTTTTTAATATTCGAAATTAAATGATCCCGTCGTATTTGTTTGTTGTCTCCTGGCATTTATACTGACAATTTACATGTGATGATAAAGGCTTCGAGAGTCTGGAAATTTTTGGTTTAGGTACCTTGAAAGTGCTTGAAAAGTGCTTGAATTTTACTCTTAAAAAGCTGTACGAACCCTTTGTAAACCATAGACTGTATATAAAGATGGACGACACGTGTCCACTTCCTCCTACTGCACAAAAATGAAGCCCAAATGTCCCGGATACACGTGCTGCCATCTTGTGTTGGTAACGTCATTTGGAGCCAGAGTCTGATCAGTGGTGGAGCCGTGGTATCAAGGTCCCGCCCCTTACACCCGCCCGAACCAATTGCGAGCACACCACGTCACCAAGTCTAGTCTTTGAAGGAAGTCGACATTTTAGGGAATGCGCTTATTTTGCAGAGAGTCATGTGAGATTTCATCTCTGTCCAGTGCAGACTGTATCTTCATATTTACCGTACAGACACGAGAGTGTCGATCTAATTCATTCAACAAGACAGCAAATGAGCGTATTTGCCAAAATGTCAAACTGTTCCTTTAAGCTTTACCCTGGTAGACCAAAGAAAGCAAAATTCATCTTTGACCTCACCCTTATCTCCCTCCCTCGCCTCTTTCCTGCAGATCACGCGGGCCCAGTACCAGAACGGCCTGATGGCATCTCGTCTGGACAGCACGCCCCAGTCCCCGGAGAGCGGCCACCACGCGGGTCGCCTGGATCAGACCACGCCCCCCGCCACCGCCAACACCACCATCACGGACCTGGGAGCGGACTCCA